>UELX01005038.1:0-15231 GCA_900480035.1 Eupelmus urozonus | reverse complement strand
ACGTATACCAATCTGCGTACGTAAAATCCCTCACTCTCTCTTCCTCTCTCTCTCTCTCTCTCTCTCTCTCCCTCTCTCTCTCTCTCTCTCTCTCTCGCTCTCTCTCTCTCTCTCGCTCTCTCTCTCTATATCCTACTTTACGGGATTTCACATTCATATTGTTAATAATTAAAACTAGTGTATTTCAATAAAACTTTCCGCAACTACTGTCCCCAACCAATGTTGAAATAATTATCACGACAGCCATCTTTTTCAGTTTCTTCGGCTGTCGTTAGGTTGGTATATAACAAATTTATACTCCTTATTTTCAAATTGATTTCAGTGATTTAAAAAATATGAAAAAATATTAATTCTTCTCATTTTTGCTTCTCGAAAAATGTTTCAATACTAATAAGGAAAGTATCGGATATAAAGATCATTCTATCTTGTCCAAATTTTAGAAAATAAGATAGTTTCTCATTTACACATATAAAAATGTGTGATAAATTTAAACATGTAAAAAATAGTCCCGTTACGTCTGTTCCTAACATATACAGATATATTAATTATGCCATATTAAATTCTTGTATCTATATAACTGTAACTATACCTTTTTTAGAGTGTAACGGAGTGTACCGCAGATTTAATAATTACCGTACCACACATTTAAATGAATTCCGTCGTAACTTTGTCGCCACTTGTGGAAGCATGTTCAATAACATAAAACTTTACCTGAGTTTCAAGCCTTTAGTTCGAAAGACATCTTAAATTAAATATAAACTTGCTTTTCATATTTGTTAAATAATATTATTACTTTCATACATATAATAGTACCATTCATTTTTAATTTTATTATTATTAATACTTTGCACATACGTGTAATTATTAATTGTTTATTAATTGCTCAAAAAGATAAATCTATCTGATCATCATGACTCAACATTTAAAATTAATAGAAATTCTTTTAATAAGTAATTTTCAATTAGAAATTGTATTTTTAACATTAATTTATAAAAAATAATGTAAGACTTAAATTGTTTTTACTTTGAATTCATGAACATATTTACTTTGAAAATTGTGAAATTTTTCTCGGCCTTTATTGATAAATATATAAATTTAAAATGACATAATATTCAATATTTTGTATTTTATTAATTGCTAAACACATTAAAACAAAAAATGTTTAACTTATATGCATATCAATTAAAAACTTTGAAAATACTTGATGGAGCTAATATAATAAAATATTTAATGTTTTGATAACTAATTTATAGACGAATGCTTATTGCGACCTTTTTACAGGTGCATCAGTTAAAAACAGACATATATATGAAATATAATAAAGATTCGAAAAAACGCGCTTATTTTCAAAATAATGATAATCCCTAGAGACGAGTGACGAATGGTAAGTAGCAGCCTCTCTAGTGAGAAAAAAAGCTCTAAAATCAGTAGGTATCACGAGACGAGATTGTAGAGAGCGTCGCTAGGTGGCCTGTCGCCTTGACGAGTTGGCGCCTGCACGAGTCCACGTACGAATGCAAGATCTTTTTTGCTAATGTGTTTTTAGTTTAGTCGGGCTCAGGCCTTCACAGCCGAACGATTACGAGGTGCGCGTCGAGACTCGAGCAGCGCGCGACCGAAACAGATCGCGAATATAGGCAGGCAGTCGGGCAGTAAGCCGCGCCTGTCTTTCGCCAAATGGCCCGTACAAACGACCCTGGCCGCCTGGAAAATCGCTAAAATAGCTCCGAATTATAACATCGCACGAGAGCTTTTTTCGATCCACTCCCAGCGCGACGACGACCACGACCTTACCTTCGACGAAAATCGATCGATCACCCTGGCAACATGTTCAGTAATGTCGAAACGATTCAGTCACACACATATATATATATGCACATAGACTCGTAAACCTCTTACCTATGTAGAAACGAGCAGAAATTAACTATTTTACGATATTATTTTTTGCAGGCTGCTGCTGGTGCTGTAGCGCTCTGCGACCAAGGTACAAACGACTGGTGGACAACATTTTTCCTGTCAATCCTCAGGTAAACTAACATTTCACGGCTTTTAATTCTAGACTTGCGCGCTCCTTCTTGCTTTTACGAATTGTGTAATACTCGTAATTACATTTTTTAGGATGGGTTAATTAAAAATAATATGGAAAAATTGATGTTCTATTCTTTGAGTAGTCCAGAAAAACTCGATCGAATTGGAGAATATTTATTTCAGAGAGCATCTAGAGATATTTCAAGGTAAATTTTTATAAAAGTTATTTTAATTTTTATCATCAAGTGCAATCACTAATGACATACGTTTACAGACGCAGAAATGGCTTCGTTGTTATTGCTATGGAGGCTATGGATCAATTATTAGCTGCCTGCCATGCACAAACTTTAAACTTATTTGTAGAGAGTTTTTTAAAAATGGTACAAAAATTATTGGAGTCAACAGATCCTCAATTGCAAATTTTAGCAACCCAATCTGTGAGTAATTAGAATTTATGCATAACTTTAATAATAGTAGCAATCCTTTCAATTTCTATCTTAACACTATTTTCCTCAATTTTGTGTACTAACAATTGTGAATGCAAAATTGCTTAGAAAGTTTTGCTAAGAAGCAATCTGTACAATAAAAAAAATTTATTGCATGCATTAATGTAGTTGAACAAACTGCTTTTGTCTTCCAGTTTGTTAGGTTTGCCAATATCGAAGAAGACACGCCGTCTTATCACACACGTTACGATTTCTTTGTATCAAAATACTCTTCGATGTGCCACTCCAACCATGATGACTCCACAGTTAGAAAACAGATTCGACTTGCAGGAATTCAAGGACTGCAGGTAATTTAACATTAAATTGCTTACTGTCATTAAAAAAAAGGATATTTAAACCAAAATTTTTTCAATTTAAGGGTGTTGTGAGAAAAACTGTTTCTGATGATCTAGTAGAAAATATTTGGAATATGGTACACATGGATAAAATTGTACCTTCATTGTTGTATAATATGCAAAATGCCAGGTAAAACTTTTTAATATTTCTACATCTATATAGTTTCTAGAGCTTATAAACTCTTTGTTTTTAGGTATTCTAACAAAGAAAATGCTACTCCAGAAAGTCCTACTGAAGAAAGATCAGATCCACCACAGTTTGCAGAAACTTGTATGAGAGAACTAGTTGGCAGAGCATCATTTGGTCATATCCGGTGTGTTATAAAGCCAGTTCTGAAGCATTTAGATAATCATCAACTGTGGGTTCCAAATTATTTTGCTATTCATACTTTCAGAATTATCATGTTTTCTATACAGGTTAACTAATTTTTATTTATATTACTTATATTTTACTTCCTATAAATGTATCTAACACTGCACTTATTTATCTTATAGTCACAGTACTCATATACTGTTGTTGAAGCCTTAATGACTCATTTGGATGAGCATTCTCAATCTTCTCCAAAAATTCGTACAAGTATAGCTGATACTTTATCTAAAATTATTTCTATTGCTGCTGGTGAAAGTGTTGGTATGTACTTACAAATATAACAATGTTGACATTTATTGCAGATAAACTTATTTTTATCACATTAACACATTCTTATCTTATAGGTCCTTCTGTGCTAGAAATTATAAGTTCCTTGTTAACTCATTTACGAGTTAGTGTGTCCAGAAATCAATCATCTACTAATGATGAACAATTGTACCAAGAGGCATTAATCAATGCACTTGGTGAATTTGCGAATCATCTTCCTGACTACCAAAAGATAGAAATAATGAAATTTATTATGAGTAAAGTTCCTTACGGCGAGCCAGATTCTATTACTTCTGCTGGAAAAGGAGATGTTTTACTTCAAAGTATTTTACTAAAATCATTATTAAAGGTAAATTCTATTAACTAATAAAGGTAGCACAATTTTGTGTTATAATTTAATGAGATTTTGTATAAATTGGGATTTTAATAATTTATTTAAAAAATATTAAGTAATTTATGCTTTTACTTGGTTTTCTAGGTTGGAACTAAATATCAAACAATTCATTTAAACACAACATTCCCACCAAGTTTCCTTCAGCCATTGCTAAGAATGTCTCTAGCCTCAGATTCAGAAATGAGACTTTTAGTTCAGAAAATTTTCCACACTTTAATTGATAGGCATAAGAATATTACTAAATTGGCTAAACCGACGTAAGCTCTCTAATGTCTACATAAAAGCTCAAGTTTTTAAGATTCTATAAAATGTTTTAATATTCTTTATGTATTTTTTTGTTACAGAATAAATGTTATAGAACTTGATCTTGTTATTGAAAAAGCATCAAGACCAGACGTTATATTCATTAGAAAGCATGGTCCAGAAATTTATATGGCTCTTTATGAATCCTTAGAGCTCACAAATAATAAAATTGAAAATATTGAAGCCATTTACACTACATTAGCTTTGTTAACTGTTGAATTGGCTTCTGAAGAAACTGTTCTAGAATTATTGCGACTAGTTATGAGCCTGCAAGATCTTGCTCTAACAAGTGTTCAAATTAATATTGCAACCAAATTTAATTTACATGCTATAGTTATAAGTTTATTGGTCTTGATTGCAAATGTTTGTAACATATCTACTCTTATTGATTATGCCAACAAGGTAATTTTCAAACTAATTTAAACATTTCAATCTTCAACTAATTAAAAAATTATTATTGTGATAATAAATTGTTTATTTTTTTTTAAGATTGTACAAGATCGTTTGAAAGATGCATCTCATCTTCTACCAAGTCTACGCTCACAATATGATGCATCATTGCCCTCTCGAATACCAACTGCACTTCTTGTTGATCAAACTATTGTTACAGAGTGTCTTAAAGGAGTTGGATTAGAGACAGGAAAATTGCAACAGGGCTCTGGTTACAGTAGTAGTTCTTTACAACACAGGTAAATAAAACTATAATTAGTTTTCCAATTTTGATGTTAGCGAAAATTTGAGTTAATAATTAAATCATTTGAAATCATTTAAATTTTAAATATTTTCTAGACATTCGTGGGTTGACAATGCTGGACGTAGCTCTTTGGGTGATATTAATGGCGGAACTACAGAATTAGACAGCGCTGGATCATCACCTGGTGTACAAAGGGTAATAAAATTATCGTAATTATATTCTTATTATTATAATAATAACTATTATATTAATATTAAAAATAATGGCAGGTTAATAAATTGAAACGAAATACTTCGTTAAGTGCTTAGTAATTTGATATTTTTAAGGTTTCTGTTTTAGCATTTTGGAAAGTATATTAAATTTACATTTCAATCAACATTTTCACGCCGGGTAATCTATAATGAATTTTCGAGTATATAACGAATTATATGTACCATACCGGCCTGAAATCGTTATTGTCATAAGAGTTCGTTTACTTTGAGTTATATGAATTTATGATTGTACAATTTCATGACCCATAATATGAGCCATGCTGGCATGTGCAGTAGAAATTCATGGGTCATATATGGGCCATACGGAGTAAAAGCGTTAAAAGTTTTATATTCTAACAATACTTAAAATATAAAATCTAGTAGTAAGCTTTGCTAAATACTAATAAAGATTTATAACGAATTCATTTTACTTTAAAAAAAGATAGCTAATTTATTTAAAATATAATCGTCTATGTTTAATTAAATTTTGTATCAACTGTTATTTCAAAATTTTTTAAATTTTAATTTTTGTAGAAATTACCTGGAGAGGAATTAACGTTTGATAGTATGAAACGAATACTGACAGAAAATACTAATGTACAAGTGGTAGAAGAAGAAAAACGAGCTCAACTTTCTCAATTATTCAGAAATGCACCATTCCAAGATCTTGTCAAGAAAACACAACCAAAAGTTAGTATTTCAATTTATTTGAACCTTTTTTATGATGTAAACTCTTTGTGTATAATATGTTATTCATAATATTTCTTTTATTGTAGCACGATGTTCTACAAAGTAAATTATCTGAAATTTTTAATGCTTTAATGATTGAACCAAGAACTCAATCGATACCAGGAGGTACTCCATCAGATGCCAAACCAAACCAAGTACCAGCTTACGAAATTCACTTCCCAGAATTGTTCGTTTATTAATTTATTCATTTATCGTTTAACAAAGTATTATTTGAAGTATAAACAAACACGTGCTATTGCGCGTCTTTAATGGATGCAAGGCTTCATAAATATAATTTCATTTATAATAATCAAGTCTGGAAAGGCCATTGGATTGTAAATATACACATTGATGTAAATACTAATTGACTAGGTAAATATTTATAATTTTTTCAATGTCAAAACTAAATAATTATTTATTATTTAAAAACTGTAATGATTTTGAACAAAAATTAAAATGTGTTATTTATGTAATATATATTATATGAAAAGTTGCAACTTGTGTTAAATTATACCTACACCTATTTATTACACTAGTTCCATTTGGAAACTAATTCAATTTGTAAAATGATTTTTAAGAATAAGATTTTTTTTTTTTCAATAATTCATACATATTTTTTTGAACGTGTATAAAAAGTAAATAATAGAAAAAAAAACAACCATAGACAGAGGAAAGTTTTATTGATTTGGTTACATCAGGATTGATGATTACATTAATATTATTATATAATTGTAGTTTGCAGGATATTTTAATTTGTACAAAATGTTGAAAATTGTTGAAGTAAAGAAGATATCAAATGACCAAGTATGAAAGTGGAATGAACAAAATATTAAAAATTTGAAAATGCTTCTGGTTCTCTCTAATTCAATCGCTTATGGCAGGAGAATACTCCATGATTAATTTGCTTTTATAAAAAACTGAAAGCCATAAAGGCTTTGACTGTACAAACGACTTTGAACATTTTTATTATAGCTGAAAAATGTTCTAGACTTAGTCTTTTTACTAGATTTATCTTTTGTTTTATGGGTTTTTATAAATAAAGCGATTGAATTAACTTTATCTTGTACAGTGTGCCATCTGCCTTACGACTACTTATCGCATAGTCACTTAATAAAATTTTAAGCGCTGTTTAATTGTCAGGTGCCAAGATGAAATAGTTTGGTCGGTTCAGTGCACGGTAGTTATTGCTTCAAGGCTCCACTTTCAGCAGCTCAACATCAAAGATAAGAGTAGCATTTGGTGGAATAGTGTATTGTTGTCAAGGATAAATACAAATTAAATAATCAGTTATTAATTTTACTTAATGTTACTGCCTATAATAAAAACAGAAATATAAATAAATAATTTATTAGCATGACTCATTAGAATAGTATTACTAAAAAAAAAAATAAATAAATAACTGGTTTAAAATCATTTTGTTTTACAATGTTTCAAAAGATAAAATAAACTTATAGGTATGAGAATTCTGTAAAAAATAATTTAACAAAAAACTGAACTTAATAGTATGATATTGATATAAAATTAAAATTTATAAAAATATAATAATTTACTTTTAAATATTGAATAATTTAATAATTTAATTTAAAAAGAAAAGTTATAAAGAAGAAAATAATCTTTATAAATATAAAACTTTGATTTTAACTAAAAATACTTTTTTTCTAAATATAACAGACTAGTTCTTAATGAAATTAATAAGTAAATAATAAATAAATATAAAAATAAATAATTAATGATAATTCGTTGGAATAATATCAAGTAATAATTTTGCATTAAAGGATATACGCCAGGGTGTCCCCGTGCACCGTATGCAACTTCTGGGGGGCAAGTTAGCCTGGCTCGTTCACCAACACACATCTGAGCAACTCCCTGATCCCAGCCTTTGATCACCTCGCCTTGGCCAATTCTAAACTTGAAAGGCACCCCACGGTCCCTGCTCGAGTCGAATTTTTTTCCATTATCAAGAGTACCTGGATGGATCATATTAAATAGTATTACATAAATATTATTTACATAACAAGATTAATATACTTGTTTAAAGTAAAAAATATCGATTACCTGTATAGTGAACAACAACGGTCTGTCCAGTCTTAGGGTAGGTTTGTCCTGAAAAATATGCAACAACATAAATAACATGAAAGTAAAAAAATAACTGGCTCTACAAAAAAGCAAATATAAACGAGAAGAATGCAAGTTAAAGATAAGCGATACGCTTTGGAGCAAGAAGAGAAGAATGCGCGGATAGAAGGGAGCAGAGAGCTGCAGATGAATCTTACTGGAGTAAGTAAAGTAGGTAGGTACTAAAAATATTATTCGCCCGTAGATAGATCGCAGAGAAATGTAGCGAGCGGCGGCGGCGGCGGCCTCCGCGTTCTACCTCCGACTCGAGCGTGAAAACGCCGAAACATGCACGAGGGCGTCATTTTCGCCTGCAGCGCGGAAAATCTATATAACGACTGCGAGCGCAAGCCGGAAAAACTGAAATAGTGCAGTGCGCGTAAGTATCGCATTGCGTGCTCGATTGCTCCATTACTCGAGCGACAAGTGCATACTGCAGAAAGAGAGAGAGAGAGTCTACTCACCGTCTCCGGGGGATAGAACCTCGACACTCACGCCCATGACTGCGTATTTTTCTGCAACAAATAAATCTCCCTCAGTCAATACGTTTGGATATATATGCGTGTGCTCACGCGACGCCCACGCACGCAGCTAGCGGCGAAAAAATATTTCGCTTCCTCGGGGGCGGCCGTGAAAGCAAAAATACCTATACGCAATTAGGAAAAAATGCGCGAGGCTTACCGAGTTAAGAGAGAGAGAGAGAAAGAGAGAGAAAAATGTGCTTATCCGCTCACTTTCTGCGGGAGTCTTGATAGACAACGGTACGGTAATATCCAGTCGCGCGGCGGGACTCACTCGACCTCGAGGGAGAAACTGAGAAACTATACAAGAAAGAAACGTATACGTCCGTCTGGAAAAGCCGCCACCAGGATCGCTGCCGCGTCTCTCTACGCCAGCAATGGATAGCTAGCTGCTAGCTCCCTAGCTCGCGCACAGAAAATAGCCGCCGATGCGGCATGCGCGCCAGCCGCGCATCAGGCCATCAACATCCGCTGGAAAAACGGCGCTCAATATACCCGTTTCCGACTCTCCGTAAGTCTTAGCGGCAAATTCAAAAGCTCCATAGGGATATTAATTAACTGTTGACTGCAAGGGAATTATGCAAGAAAACAACTTTTTATTTCCCGTTTCCTTTATTTCCTTGTCTCTTACATATAAAAGCAATAAATACACGTTTTTCTAATTCACTAGTACTTTTTTTTAAGTACATACGCGTTTGCACCATTTATAACATACTTAGAATATAATCAACAATATCACCATTTTCTTAAGTAATCAATAAACAATGTCACCTTAAAAATTTATAAAATTAGTTAGATTTGAAATAAATTGAGCTAAAGTCTAATCCATGCAACCTTGAAGACGTTTCACATAAAACTGAACAAATCTCAAGAAAATTTTTAAGGTGATGCTTTTTTTGCATACAGTACTGCTAATTTAAAGCTGCAATAAAATTATGCATTTACGAAGTATTTTGTGTAGCACACAATTTGTCAAGTTTCTCAAAAATAATTGCACATTTGTTCGTAAAATATATAACTGTAGATCAATATAAAAAGTTCCTAAACACCACTATTTTAAATATCCATCATTTTTTCTGGATACTTTGAGTGGAATGTGGTGGAAAATCTCTTTAAATAATCAAACTATCAACATAAATAAATATGTCACTATCATTTAGTAGTATGATTCCTTTCATAAAGTATTAGTAAAATATTTAACAATTTATAATTGCTGAATATCAGTACTTTAAAATGCTCCAATCCCACAAAATGAGATTCTAACAAAAATACAATAATAATAGCAGTTTATTCTTTTCTTGTTTTGAAAGCTGAATCTTTTGCAGTCTCTTCTGAATCATAGAATCTCTCTACTAATGCTCTTAAAATACTTCCCGGTATTTTTTGATTTTGTCTTATTAAATCATCAAGTGCTGCAGCTACCTATAATCATAACAGATATAAAAATTTTTAAAAAATTATTTGAAAATGTAATAATTAATTTCAATATAAGCACCTTAACTTGCAGCTCCTCTGGTGTAAGACTTCCATCATATGGTATTGGTTTACCAACATAAGTTTTTAATTTTACTGGAAAACCTCCATAAATTGGAACAAACGGAAATCTTGTTGCAGCATATAATCTTAACCATAATCTTCTACCCCAACTTATTGAACGAAATGCTTCTCTAACATTCTTTGTAAACATTGGAATTATGGACTGCATACAAATAAGAATATAATTATTTTATATATAAAAATTTTAATTTTGCCATAGCAAGCTGAAAGTACCACTTTTGTTCTTGGCTATGAAACTGAAAATTGGTAGTTTCAACTCATTATAGACAAAAAATAGTTTATGCATCATGGAGCAAAACAGAATCACCCTAATGCACTTATTTGGTACCGGTCAACCTTATTTAGTTACCTCAAGTGGCAAAATATACATGCTCTGGACAGACCAACTCTTTTGCTCCCTACATGCAATATACTATATTAAACACTTATGTAATTTAACTTACCACTTTTGCATCTAAAGCTACTTTTGCAAATCCCAACCTCTTTTTCCACATGAGTTGATAATATGCATCTCCAAATTGAGCCTCATAGACACCACCAGGTGAGATGGCAAGCGAATTACCATCTTTCAAAATTGATGAACATGTTTGTATTGTACCAGGTATAACTTTTAGGACATCAGAAATAATGGGCCAGCCAGGACATTTAAATAGGAATCTGTCAGCGACAGTGTGGATAAGTTTTGAATTGAACAGGAATACTTTTGATATAAAATAATAAAGATCTATAGGAATTGCTCCATGGTAATAAACAAACAATACAGGTTCATTTGTAGGAATGTTTTCTAGACCAACAACTTCGTAACCTGTTAAACGAGAATAATAATATTAATAGAGAATAAAATTTAAAAATAAAATAAACTATCTATTTCAAAAAAGGAAACCGAGAAATAAGGTCAAAAGCAAAAGGAAAACTAACGGAATTTTAAAAACTTCTTGATACATTTGGTGGTTCTTCCTACCATGCCATATCCATCCGTGTGCGTCCCAAACAGCAGCAACTACATTACGCGATGCATTCCTCCAGTCAGTTCCATAGGCATTTCTCAACCTGTGCCTGAAATGCCATAAAAATTAATATTAAAATTTAAGTTAATTAAGTTAAGAATAATTTTTTGTATAATAATTCATACCTATGCAGTCTATAAACATATAAAATTAAGGCAGTTATGTACAAAAGTAGAACAATCACCAGTGGAAGTAAAAATGTAATTAATAATGGCATCAACAGCCATAATGTGACATCAATATCAATGTAATCAACTGGAAAAAAAGAATACATTACTAATAATAATATTCGTTGAAACTGCGCAAATTTCGTTTGCGAAAAAAAAAAGTTGAAGTATGAGAACAGATTTAATGAAAAATAATGTTACCTATCATGTCTTCAACATAAGTCCAAAAACCCGAAAGTAGAGAAAACATATTGGCGATGTTTTAGAAAAAAATTCGTAGAAAAAAGTCAATGTCACAATGTAAAAAATAAAAATAATAAGTAAGAGAATCGCTTTGGAATGATGCGTGTTCATGACGACATTGTGAACCTGGTAGAGTGAAGCATCAGTCAAGAATCATCGTGTGTGTATATGTGTATCAGAGTTGAAATAAATTATGCGCGAATGTCATATAAGAAAGATCGGCAACGGCTCCTTTAATCCATGTATTTATACGCGCTGCGTAACTATATACTAGCTTTTCCGTTCGAAAACCGTGTACAGGTTATAAATGACTTGGATTCGCACAATCATGTTCCTTAAAATGACAGGCTTACACGTACACAATTCACGAAACTTCATCAAATCTCTGATCTTATTGAGAATAGCTTCAGCTTGATCCTTGCTTCTGATCGACCATATGGACGATCATATCGCTACATTTATTTGACTAGTTTCTCTTTCTAAGTAACTGTGCTTCGCCATGTTCCCGCAGTAATACTTATATACATATATATGTATATATACATATAGCTATTTATTTGTTATATAGGTATCTACATACTTATAAGTACACTCGAAGGGAAAAGCCGGGACTACTTTTTTATTTAGTTTAAATATCTATTTATAAAAATTAAATATATTAATATTCTTGTTACATAACTATATAATACATTTATAATTATAAATCTAAGAATAACTATACTTATATATATATAAAACATTTTAAAACATAAGAATTAATTATTTGATTAATTAATAATTTGAATTATTAATTTATAATTTTTTTTATTAATTAATAAATTTTAAGAATTAATTATTTAAATGAAATAAATAATAAATTTGCCTATAGTTATAAAAATATAAAATTAATTCTATTATTATTAAATAATTAAATAACTAACACAATATTCTTAAGTATTTATAAATTTTACAAACAGACTAAACAGATTATTTAATTATTTAAATTTAATTTAAATTTAAATATAAAATTTTAATATAAAATGATTATATTTTACAATAATTATGATTATTTTGTACGCTATTTAATTCTTTTAATTTAGTTTTAAAATATTTTAAAATGTTTGTTAAATTACATATTAAATCACAATTAATGAAAGAGAAGTCCGACGTTGTATATATACATACGTAGGTACTTTTTAACGCGGGGCATTTCATTATATAATAAAAAGTAATTAAAAGTATCTCGATTTCTTCAACGTTTTTTGCTATATAATAAGTCAATACAAACAAAATTTATACGTTTTAACATCAACGCCGAACTTTTTCGCATATAATTGTCATGTATAAAATTACAACAAAAAAGTTTTGGTCAATTCTTGTTTTTGAGAATTGAAAAAAATATTATATTTTACATTATAGTTTCAATTATTTATTATCTAGGACCCAGTAAAAGTATTCAATCTAAACAAAATACACTGCTTTATATAAGGGAACTATATATTCACGAAATTTTTAAACTTTTAAAAAAACACGTACACAAGTTTTGTTTATATTTTATTATTATTTTATGAACTGAAATTACTATAAGGAAGCTAACTAACGTACTCGATTTGATCCACCATAAAATTAATATAGTTTAAACAAAAATCTGAAAATCTGAAAATATATAACATCGCCTAATTTACATAAATAATGCTTTTTCACTATACGTTATTCAGAAATAGTTTCTGAATGTTTAATTATTACTTATTATCAGGGAGCCAATGAACCCATTAGATTAATTATAAAATTAATAATATAAACGAAAACCTGATGGAAATACAGTCAAGGTCGTGCTTGAGTCGCTCGGCTACTAACGGCATCCCGTTAATAAACGTCTCAAAATAGTGTAGAAAATAAAAAGCTAGAATGGTTTTTCATAAGCTGGTATGTGTCTACATTCGGATAACAATATGAAAAATAATGGATGAAATACTAAATATTTTTTTTTCTGCTTCTTCATCAGAAAATTATTATTAGGAATTGTCAAAATATATAAATATTATTATAATATATGGGGCACATTCGAACGAAATAATCTAATTTCTAAATAAAAAAAAATGTACTAGCAGTTAAATAAGGTTTCTTTATACAGTTAAGACTTGAATTTAAAATGAAAGCTAAATTGTGTAAATAAAATGTATGTAAGAATGGATTATCTTTAACATATTTTATTTAACTTCTTAAATGGAAAAAAGCATTATGAACTAAAAAGTAAAAATTGGTATAATTTTGTCATTTAAAAACCGTATTAAAAATATTATATACTCGCGGTGATCACAAATAACTAATAAAGTTTTTAACGTTATGTGTAGCAAACATTAGGGCTTCTTCGTACTTTTTATAAATAAAGTCTATTGCAAAATTTGTCGTATAGAAATTATTATTCATATATTATTATCTTCATGTATATAAATATAAACAAAATTTTCCTAAATGTTTGTTTTTGTAGGTACAAAATATTTTATCAATGAAATAAATTTTTTCACTCAATATAATATATTTTTGTACTTTTTATTTCTTTAATATTGTAAAACTTTCGTATATTTCCGTACGTTGGCGTACTTTTGCGTACATTTTTGTATAATGAATTGTGCAATATAGGATCACATAAATTAATAATTAAATTATTGTAAAATTATAAAATTTGATTTTCAAGTTAAATAATAGATAAAATACAAGCAAAAAGACAAATAATCCTAACTGTATTTGACTATTATGAAGTAATCACATATATCTTCTAAGAGTAATGAATAAATTATAAATAATAAATAATTTTTGAGAAATATAAATTATAATATTTTTTAAAACAATATTAAAAATTACTCTACATCGAATTAACTAGTTTCAAATTAGATAGCCATAGCGCCGCCTTATGTCACTTCTAGTAACTAACAAGTCACCAAAATCGTGACTTCGATTTATTTCTTACTAGTTTTTAACTTCGTGGCATAACCTATTGGAGTTAGTGGAGTCGCTTCGCCGCTGACGGTCGGATCACTGCACTCAGTATTTTAATCGCTCTTTTAATTTTTTAAGCAAATTTTTCTTTAAACATATATTTTTTTAATAATGTAAAGTGTACGTAAATACCTCAAACTCTTTCAAACACGGTGGTAAGTTTAACTCGATTCACTAAAAATGTGAATTTATGTTCTTTGCTGCCACTACATTGTAAATGTTGTTTATTAACAAAATCAAATTTACTGCCTCTTAAATTTCATTTACATAATTCTAGTTTCTTTACAGATTGATATGTTTAGTTTATGGAAAGTCTTATGACTTGTAAAAACAATGTTCTCGAAAATTTCCTTGATGGGTGCTGGCTGACACAAATTTCATCAACATTTACTACTGATAAGGGTATAAATAATAGTTCAATGTGTTTCGATTTTTTTTAAAATCTTGTTAAAATAATAGTTTTTATAATAAGTTTTAATACAATCTATAAATATGGATGGTATCGGTTGAATACCTAACCTATTAAAACACTATTATAATGCGAGATTATTACATATGAAAAAATTATATTTCTTCAATTTTATATTCTTGATACAAAAATAACAATTTATTTATATGTAGTAGTTGTATATATTTAATAAAAGAAAAGATTGTTTTAAATAGATTATGATTTTCAGATGTTTTAAAATTTGGAGAAATTGAAGAACTTTAAAAAAATAAATTTAAAATCATGGCTCCAGTTCCATTAGAAGGTCATCAAACTCC
>UELX01005037.1:0-15232 GCA_900480035.1 Eupelmus urozonus | reverse complement strand
TATATATATATATATAAATAGATCTTATAATAGATTGACCATTTTTTGACCATTCTACAGTCAATAAATACTCCAAAAATTAGTCATATCAACATGGTCAAAAAATGATGATTGGCCATTTTTCAATGGTCTATTTTCTACCAGGGTAGGGTTAATAAATATATAAAGTTTGATAAATATTTAGCAAGTAGTTAAAAAATTATAAAATTATTTTAAAAAATTTTAAAATGTCGGAAGCGGTGGTATAGATATATAGAGGAACGATAAATTAATTAAGCGATAATGAACTGACATTAATTTTTTTTCTAGTTTTGGAATTAATTATCTGACTTAATTCTTGTGTATTATTAAGAAGATATGATAGAGTTGAGTAGACCTCTCCACACAATATTATTAATTAGATCAGTTGAGAAATTTTTTTTTAATTTAGAATTTTTTACAAAGCGACTTTGACCTTTTTTTTGAAAATTTTCGCTGATTTTGTATAATTATTCTTATCTAATTAATATTTTCGAAATTATTAACATAAATTTTGGATTTCCGTTTAATATTCTATGAAGATTTCTACTTCAACCTTCCTTCCTTTACCTTCCTTTACCTTCCTTTTCCTTTCCTTTTCTTTTAATTGGTCTTGACATTTATGCTTTAAAAAAGAAATAGTTTAATTATTCGGGCATGTTAAATACAGAATGCACAAGTCATAATAATCAGCAAAATCAAATCAATTTCAATTGCGCAACTTATTCAAATTCAAAATTACCTTCCAAAATCGATATCAACTAATTGAAATTTCTTTTAATTTTCCATTGATGGTCCCGCTTTTTACTCTCTAGGGTGTAGATCCTATCATCTTGTTAGAAAGTCCTGTTGGAGCTTCTAACCCATTTCCAAACACCTGATTGAAGGAATTTTGCTGAAGCTAGAGAAATGGAAAAATCTTGACTTGAAAATCTCTGCTGAGAACCCAGCAGTAACTTGAACGTTTTTTGTAACTACCATCCATACCTACATTTACAGAGAATTACTAAAATAACTTTTTTTGGTATGCTCTACCTGTCTTCTATCCAAGTGCTAATTGCGCTAAACGCTGATTAACTCGAATGATTAATCAGCCCTGCAAACTCCACAGTGTCTTTATTAATAAGAAAACCATAAATATTAAAATGATTAATTAAAAGAAAATATTCATTTCCACACTGACGCCAAGCTGCCGACTGTTAACGACAGTGAAAAATCTAAACCAATAAAGTTCCAGACATTTACACCGATTTTCTCAATCCTCATCCAGCAAGCCGCCGATAACGTCAGAACCCACTCGGAATAGACTCGTCTCTGCATCCCGATCCAATCCCTAAACAAGCCCCGAAATTCGGCGTCGCAGGTCCAGTCTGATCTTTCGAAAAAAGTACCTTCTCTCCCCTCCTGTAGCGAGCGAACAAGAGAAAGAAAGAGAGAGAGAGAGAGAGAGAGAGAGAGAGAGAGAGAGAGAGAGAGAGAGACTCTGGAAGCCGTCGGACGCGTCCCTCTAATGGCGGGCCGGACACATCTTCACGGGCCTTTCCACGAAAGCGGCCGGGGATGCACTCTCCGGAGAGAGGCTGATTTATCGGCCGACACATCTGGAGAAAGGAGAGAATGTGCGCCCGCGTCGATCTGTGCAGCGCGCGGTGCGGGAGAAAAAATTGGAACTCGCTTTTTTTGGGAGGACCCACGCGAAGAGGGACACACGTGCACGGGCTGCACCGTGTGATCCTGCAGCGAGCGTTTCCTTCTATTTTTGAGGAAAATTTAAATGGACTGTGTGTGTCTGCGTGTGTGTGCATTCCTGTACGAGGGTGTGTGTGTGTTTGGGTGAGAGAGACGGAAAGAGCGTCGTTATTTTTGAAGAAAAACAGATTTTTTAAAATATGGTTTCAGATGCGATCAGTTTCGACTAGTTTTGGGTAGCATGTGAAATTTTTAAAAGCCATTTATCGGTTCTTGTGTAGGGGATGATGCGCCTTTAATACTTTTTTTATTTATTTGTTTAATATTTTATTTGATGATTTCATATTTGCAGTAAACGTTCCAAAAATTATTATAATTTTTTCATACAAATTTTCATGAAATTGGTTTAACAGAAGTAAATTAGCCGTAGAGAACTTTGAAAAACAATTTTATTCTTCAATCTAATTTTCTAAATAACTTCATACTTTTCATACTTCATACTTAATCTTCTTAAAGAAACTAGGTACATCATATTTTTGCACTGGTCATCCTTTTTTCTGTCTACATAACAGCAGAACGATCGGTACATGTCGCTAATAATTAATAATCCGCTCTCATTAGCAAAACCGTTATGACACCGGGAGAATACCATGTCTAGCATCATTACTCCTTTTCTGATGGTACTTCTCAGGCAGAAAATCGCCTTGTTGAATAGCTACATTAGCTCACCGAGACGCCGGCGCGTGTATCCATTTTCTGGCCTCGTTAAGGCATCTTGCCGCTTCCCTGTAATCCGTTGACGACTTTGCGATGCTCCTCGTTACGCCAGGAGACGAACATTCGCACGAGCTGCGAAAGAAAACCCAGCGATATACATTTTTTTGTCATCAAATTTTGAGGCAACTCTCGCTTTGGCGCGAAAGTAATTAGGTTAATGGTGCACCCCTTTTTAATGAGGAGCAGGCCTGGTGTAGGTAGGTAATAGGATATTAAGGTGATGGGAATCGTAATGAGTTGACAGCGTGCGCTGGTGTTATTGAAAATTTTGAGGATATAGGTGAGCGAGGGTTTCGATTGCAATTTTTTTTATAGAATACAAGTTTATGTAGCTAATCTTAAATATTTACTATAGAGCGGAGGATTAGCGCTTCCGTGTTATATTTATTCTCAAAAAGAAAACATTTTGAAATTTTTGCTCAACTTTGGGATGACGACGTAAGAGTCTGAAAAAACTTAAAGAGTACTAAAATTATTTACAGAAATTAGTAAAATTTATGTAGAAAAAGTTATTTGATATTCGGTACATTTTGCGAGAAAGTTTAGCAATATTTAAATATTTTTATCATACGTCACTGTAGGGAAACTCGGTAAAATTTTCTAAAACTTTACGTTTCCGTCCAACTACGTGATCCGGTATCAGAATAAAAATTTATTCGAAATTGCAGAAACAATTACAATATAAATAATTATAGGATAATTCACATAGCCTTAAATGTCAAAACCAACGTTGTATCTCTCCTCACCCCAGCGCAAAAGATATTCAAATGAAGCAGCTAGCGCACATTCAACCCACTTTCGAGCAGAGCCAGCGCCAAAGCTACCAGTCAGAAAATCGCGCGTGTCGAAAGCTACCAGGCCGGTGTCTCCCGCACGTGTGCGCGACTCGCGGCTGGCATCATATCTCGGCCTTCTAATTGCTCGGGCGAGTCCCGCTCCTCTAATGTGGTAACACGCGCACGAGGAAGATGTAATTTCCGTCACGTATTTATCAAGAACGCGCCGGAAGCTCAGCCCGGAGCCGTGCACAGGAATGGCAAGTGGCCAAATGTGTACGGATCGATATCCTCTCTTTCATGTTCGGGCCTGTAGTTATTCTTCTTCTTCTTTTTTTCTTCTTCTTCTTCTTCTTCTTGTTCGGCTCTTCCGTTCGCTGTGTCTCTTTGGCTCGGGTGTAATTGGTGGATGATGTTTCAGGGTGGCCTGCTTTTTCGGAGGGGTGCCGGAAGACTTTGCGAGAGCTCTCTTTGCTCCAGTTAACCCTTTTGCTTCTTGACTTTTGGAATCGTGACACTTTGCGGTCGCGGCGCGGTTACAGATGTGGAAATAAAGTTTATAGTAAATGAAGCTAGTATTGTCGGATTAAATATTGGCTTATTTTTTCTTTTTCAAAATTGGAGCAAATTTTTAAAATACAATTTGTAACTTAAAGTGTATATTTTTGTAAAAATTTACTCTACTTATATAAAAATATTACAAAAAATACAACTTAATTAAATACAAAAGAAAAATCAACCTTTCCGAATGACCGACACATCACTTAATTTCCATCCGCCAAAACAAATCCCAACCCTCGCAAACCATCAAATCCCTTCATCCTCATCCCAAAGCAACAACCCCTCCTTGTAAACCTCAAAAATCTTTGTTTCTACATACGCGCCAATACACAACAGTCCCATGATTGATTGACGCGGCGTCGAGAAAAGATTTGTCCCCGGAGAGCAAACGAACCCACGACGATCCAGCCCAGCCGATAAGACGAGTCTATACCTTCGTCCACTGGAGTCGATCCAATTATGAGACACGCTGACAGGCTCGTTGCAGGAGACCGCCTCGGCCGCTCTCACGAGGAGCAGGCTTTTTTCGAGGGCGTCGGGCCAAAAAGCGACGTTTTTTCTGGCCGATCGAGTGAGAGCGGAACGAGTTTTTCACCTCGGACAGATAAAAGATAAGGGGACTGGACGGTTTGCCGATAGTCTCGGGCCTATCCGTCATGGGATTTGAATCGGCTGTTTCGTTTGTTTTTGAGTTGGGACGGAGGTGGGATACTGGTGGGTTCTGGATTATGGATGTGCCAAATGCCGAGAAGGGTGTAATGAAGGACAGTGTCGGACTTGTCTGTTGTAAGGGATTAAATCGATTTAAATGTTCAAGATATATGATGTTTAAAAGTAGTAATTTTTAAATATTTTTAATTTTGAAAAGCTCTTCTTATTATCTGAATTACACATTAATTTAAAACTTTCAAATTTCATCGTATATTTTTCGATATTAAATATATAACCATGTATTTTATACATTCATCTTCTCATACTTGTTCATATATATCCTGAACAAACGCAAACAGCTTTCACACCACAGTGCATCTTTAAAGACTATCTTTAAAGAACTAAAAATTTACTATCAAAACAACCATTCAGAAAATCTATATAAAAGAATAAAAAAATTTGTATCCACAAAAGCTCTTTACAAACCCCACGATAAACCCGAACAAAACGCAAGCTGCATCCTCTAATCGAATTCCACTGTTGCCAAGGGCCGGAAAACGCCCAGAAATTCAATTCGCCGCTCCGGCATATATTTACCCTATCCTAAGAAACAGCTCGAACAGCGGCCTCGTTACATACATCCACGCACGCTCACAGACCCAGGAAGAATATGAATTTCACAAATGAAGGACAGAAGTTTCCGCTCGCCTACATTAAATCGACCTGCTTTTGTTGGGGAGAAATTTACACAGGTGACCGGGCCCGTGTCTGTGGATCATCTCTCTGACGTGTTATGTAACGCTTGGGTCTACGTATATATACGAAGGCTGCGTAGTGTATGTATATAGGCGTAGGGCCTTGGGTTTGTGTAAGTTGAATTGTGAAAAGAAAGAGAGAGAGAGAGAGAGAGAGTGATTGTCGTAACACTGGGTTATTGTCGCGAGCGGCTGCTCTGGGCGCGTATCTCAAGAATTTTCTCTTTTGTTGCCGGGTTTGATAAGGGTTCGGAGTGACTGATACAGTGGATTGTTTATTGTACTGTTTTTTAAGCTCTTTCTATAAAGTCAGATGTTCCGTTTAAGAGAAGAGTAAGAAAGAGAGTCAGTACAAAAGACGTTCCTTGTTTTATTGTCCTTAGCATTATTGATAATTATTGATATATATTTTTAAATTTTCATGATCTGACGCACAAAGACAATGTTCTTATCTATTGTTAAAATGAAGTTTGAAGTCATTTTGTTAAAAATTGAAGTTAAAAAACGAGAAATACGACATAAAAATTTGTCCCTATATATATGTAGGGGTAAATTTTTGATTCCGTATTTCTCATTTTTTGACTTTGATTTTGTACTGATTACCCTTAAAATTATTATAACAGTTTTTCGTTGTATCATAATCAATTTTTTTTAAACACTGAATTGAAAGATAAAAATAGAACTATATTAAAATTTACATTTCTCGTATTTTGAAGCCTTAACTGGAAAAGATTGGAGATATATACGTCTCCCGCGTAGAGCGACGAGCTTCCAGACTACCTACGAGAGCTACTTGCCGTTATTTGTGCGGGGGCGTATAGAATTACGAGTTAGCAGGTTTCACCTGGTCAGGAAAGGTTCTTCATTGATTTATGAAAGTGATGGGCTTTTAAATTGCGTTCCGCGTATTTGCATGAAAATTGGATTTCTAATTTAGGCAGCGCATAGAAGCTGCAGGTGCGCTCCTCTATTGTCCAACATTTACCAATGTCCTATTTCGCCAAAACGTATTATTTCTCCCAACTAAAAATTATGCGACACAATTCCATAAAAAAACCGGCAATAACCAAAAATTATCTCTCATAAAATCGCGCGTCCCTCAACTAACCCCCTACTGTCGCGAACAAGCGCATCAGCCTCTCACCGGGCGTGCTCGTTAGAAATTCATTAGTCCAGTAGCCCGCCGCCTGGAAAAAGCAGACACCCAACTTCGCCGCTCCCAAAGCAGAGCAGAGCCTCTCGGCAAACTGTCCCCTCTGGCATAATTATCATTTTCCCTCCTCCCAGGCAGCAAAGCAGATCAGCGCTCACCTGTCAAAGCGTCGCTCCTCTCCGAAAACCAAACAGCCAAGCCGGCTCCTCACAGAGAGAGAGAGAGTCAAGCGAGGCTGGACCGCTGCGGCGCATCCGGACGCGCCGAAATCGAAGGAGGAAACGCGATGCGACAGATGCGCAAAGCCGACACTTGCGGCTCTCGAGGCTATATGGTAACCGGAGCCAAGTCGCATGTGCACCGCTCGCCCGTTAGACACGCCGATTTTTTCTCAACCGGAGCGAGCTTCTGAGCCATGGGAAAAGCGTGGGAGACGATATCTCCTCCTTTTTCTGGAGCCCGGGAGTAACGAAGCTTTCGCTTGTCTTATCGGAGTCCTTGGGAGCGGTTATATACACTTAATGGAATGTAGCGCGGGTGCGCGGCTCGTTAAGGACGAGGATCTAGCCACATGCTGAGCGCTGGGATTTCGGGACACGCGAGGCTGGGCCGGATGATTTAAGGGGAGCTTTGTGAATAATGGCAAGAGGGGGCCGATAAAAAGTCGTTATCGAGCTGTACTGGACTTCTCGCGTAATTAAGATTTGATATTTAAGTGGAAGCTCGCTGGGGTGGTTTAATATAGTTGTGGCTTATGACGCCGGTTGGGAAAAAAGATGATTTAATATTGTTTTTTTGCAAAGTACTAATGATATCGATGATTTAACCCGGTACACTTTTCGATTAACGTCTCACCTGTCATTAAGTAATCATGACTCCGAAAACGAGCAATTACCAATTCCTTGCAGAAAGCATCAACACCGCGCCGCATTTTTACGATCGATCAGCATCGCAAATCAAAATTTACGCGAAGGCCGCGGGGACGTTTACGGCCCCTCGCCGCTAAAACGAGGCGCGCCGCGCGGAGAAACGGCGAAAAAAGTGCAAAAATTTAATTCGCCGTGTCACGCTGCGGGAGCGCGAGCGATGAAAGCAGCCAGCGCGATGTACAAAGTCGCGAGAAAAAATTGCTCGGCCAATTTTCGATCTCCGCGTGTCCCGGGAGTAAATCACGCCGATGAGTTCTTCCAGCTCTTTCTCTCTCGTTAAATATGAAATTTGGTGTTTGCGCTGGCTGTAATTTTTTTTTCCCGAGGGATATTTATAAAGATCGGGGAAAAAGTTGGGGTTATGGCTATTTAGTTCAGGAATTTTGGGTTATGAATTATCTTATCTTGAGCAAGTTTGCTCTTTTACTTTTAATCAGTCACGATAAGCTCATTACCAGCGCACTTAACTAATTCCACCTAATTTTCAAAAAACTTAATTAAAAAAGCCATCAACCCAGCAATCAAACGTTAAAAAAAGAAACTAGAAAAAATGACAATAAAATCACTCTCGCAACTTCAACAGGCATCGAGCCGCACTTGAGCCCGCGCCACCCTCTCCAACTCCCCCTTAACTAAAGCAGCCCGCTGGAAAAAAAGCTAGCATCGCGCGCGCTCCGAACAAAGAGTCTAAAATCATCAGGATCGTCGGGCCGCCGGTACACGCATAACCCATCAGCCGTTTGTTCCGTCTGCGCTTTTCTCTCTTTGTCTCGTCCCTTCTCCGTCTCTCTCTCTGGCGCAGTAATTTAGCGAAAGTCGGCGAATCTCCGGCAGAGAGCCGAGTTTATGGGGGTGCCGCGCACGCGGGGCTGTATACGTATAGGCGAGAGCGGGGGAGAGCGAAACGTCTGTCTGTCTCCATGGCGATGGCATCGAGCGGTCGCGCGCGGGAAAACGCCCCGATGTAACGCGGCGCCGCCGCTGGCGCCCCCCGTGTAATGCTGCGACTTTGTCGGGCCGGCCGGGTTGGATTTTTAAAAATGTAAGAGGTAAGGCGGCTTTTTTGGTGAAGGGGTGAGGGCCTGGTGGTCGGGTTCGTTGCGCTTTTGGGTGAATTTTTTAAGGTTGTAGAGGTTGTTGTTCTCGCGAATTTGTATATATGATTTTTTATTCTTTTAAATTCGAAAATATAAATTTACCGCGATTTATATCAGTTTTTTTTAACCAATTACAAACCTTTACACCATATAAAGCTATAGCCTTTCTATTCGTCGTTCCTAATGAAGACTAGTAGTTTTCAAAAACTGCATGTTTTAAATTTGTTATTTGGGACTTAAAAAAAATATAAGTTTTTTTTAGAGCCTAACACATTATAGATACAATGTTGCTGCTGCACATTTAAAAATCTTTAATAAGTTAAAATTACGTAAAGTAATCTGTAAATGAGAGTTGAAAATCGGTAGTTTCTAAAATCTACTAGTCTTCGTTAAAAACGACAAATCACTCCTTCTAAAGAGCTTCTAATACAAACACAATAAATTATAAGCAATCACACACATCATTATGCTAATTCCCATTCAAAAATTCCTCCCACCTCCTCCACACCCAAAAAACGTCAAAAACCCCGAACCGATACCGATCCAAAAATCATACCTCTCCCCCTACCCCCCACGTCCTCCTCCTCCCACATTCAGAATCCATCTGGCGCTGGTCTGCGCCCCGAAGGGGCGAAGTCACCCACAGAAAGCTCTCCGACGCGAGAGAGTAGCGCGCGCGCTTCGAACTTTCCCTCTCGAACAAGGCGCGGCCGCCGAGGAGAGCAAAGATCGGAGCCCGAGATTAGGGGCGCCACGTGACCCTGAGGCATCGCTCTCTACTCGCGTCGTGCAGCGAGACGGGGGCGGGCGGATTTCCCACACGCCGGATTTTCCAGTTTCACTCTCGGAGCGCGCCAGCGAGCTGAAGGACGAAGGCGTCACGCCCTGAGAGCCAGGGAGAGAGGGCAACGAATGAACCCGAGTGCACCGGGCTGGATTCGTCGAACCTTTGCTATGGAGGACGCGGGGGAAAAAAAAGAGTTCCTTTTTTGCGGCTGTTTGTTTTTAGGTGGCTGAATTATTGCGGCCCGGGGTTTCTCTATTGTGCGGGGGAGATGGGAGAGTTTCTTTGGGTGAAAACGATACGCTTTTCTTGAGGCGGCTTCTTAAGGTTACTTGGCACTTGTGGGATGATGGGAATTCCATTTTTTTGGTGAGAGGGGGAGAGAGATTTTAAATTGTAGTTTGGAGGTAAATGTCGATTAAGATGGGAGCTAGGGAAATTTTTTTTCTTAGGTGTTTAAATTAGTTCCGTTAAATGAGATTACTTGCATATTTATAAGTTTCGAACGTGAACAATTAATTAATAAAATATTAATTGGCAATAAAAAGAAACAGATTTTGTTCACCATCCGAGTAGAAGTTTGATATGCTAACATAATGTTTGAAAACTCGATCATTTATCATCGCTGAAATCATATTATCCGTGCAGAATTCTGATTAGTTCAGCCTAATGATTCATTGATGATTGAGTCATAACTCAGTTACATTAACCCCTACAATATATATATACTCCTACAAGTCAGCTACTTTATATTACTCATACAAATTTGATAGACTCTAACTATTTACCGCATTTGTATGAATAATAAAGTAGTTGAGTTCTATAGGAGCTATTTTATTTTCTATTTAGGTAAAACAAGATAAAATAACTCGATTGTGCTTAGAATCTATTTAATTTTCAATTCAAATATAATTATTAGCTACCCAGAGGTAGCTAAATACTTTTATTTTCTTTAAAATTAAAAAAACGCTAAACCTAAACATAAAAGAAACTAAATATACATTTCGAAAGTCTCCTCATATTCTTGTACACACGCACACCCAAAAGCAACAGTTAGAAAGTGACAGCGGCACCGAAAGTGTCAAACCCTTAAATAGCGGCGCTCAGCTGCGCGGCGCTTTGCTGCCCTTTTCGGTGCGTTTACACCCCCGCCGCAGTCGCCGCGGCCTTGGAGGTCGAAGAATCCGCCTTGCAGCCCCGTCAGACGAAATATCCTTAAGCCGTTAAGTCGCCGGCTCTCGGCTACTTGGCTTCCCATTTTTTTTTTTTTTTTTTTTTTTTTGCATGCGCCATCGACGACTGATCCCTGGAAAATCCCTCGAAGCTTATCCGTGCGTGCGATCTGTAGGCGAGCGGTCCCCGAAGAAAGGCGTGTAACTTTTCTAGTTTGCCTATAGGCGAGTGTTTGGGAAATCGAGGATTGAGAGGCCTTGACGGGGGGTTTGTGATGTCTATTGTATTGGCTGGCTTTTTTGCTGCGATCGATCACAGTCCCTGTTTTTCAGATTTTGGGGCGATTAAACGATAAGGCTTGTTTTATTAAAACGTTGTATTTACGTAGAAGAAAAAATAATTTTCTCTTAAGAATGTTTAACTGATATCATAATTTAATTTAATGAATAGTGTCAGTATTAATTACATATATGTAAAGACAATTTCATCTCATCGTTTCAATTAATTCCGCGGCAAGCAATTTCAAAGAAACAATTTTCATCTAATCGACGCTCTATAACTAATACACTTTTATCAATTCCTCGCACGTCGAGCCGAGAATGTCTCCCACGCCTCCAGACGCCCAGCACAGCAGAAGGAAACATAAAATTCAAAGACGCGCTCTTTTTCAAATACTTCGCGGCACGCCTCGCGCACTTCGTGCAATAAATATTTATTTTCTCATTTTTCATGCAAAATCACCAGTGGCACAGCCGTTCGGGGATCCCCTTTTTTTACTAGATTATGACTTTATCTGCGCGCCGCGTGACTCTGTGTTGATTTTATTCCATTACAATTCCTTCCCTACAATAGATTTATTATACACGTATAGTCGACTTAAGACTCGAATAAATATTTAATTTAGCATTCGTGTAATTATCCAAGCCTTACCACAACTAAACAGCAAGAAAGCAGCACTCGAGAGCACAAACCTTTTCGAAGAAAGCCTTTCCCATCCTCCCCCGTCACGCCACGTCATTTAATAAAACAAAGCCCGAGGCTCGCGCACGGTTCATCAGCGACAAATTTCTCACTTGCCACGGCGGCGCCTTTTCCTCATTTCCATTTTTGTGCCCAGCCCTCCTCGTAAAGCCCTCGAACAAAGAGCCTCTCTTTTCTCGCCGTATAACACCGCGCGCGCGCGCTCGCTCATTTAATAATCGACCTCGCGAGCACTCGCTTAGCTTTAATTAAGCAACGCTCTTACGTTACAAAAGCGAGAGCGCGAGCACACGTGTCCGCGCCGTTAGCCAAAGCGCGTACGTGCGTAATATGCTTCTTTGTATTTCGCGATCGTCTGGCCGAGGTCGGCGCGCTCTCGTGTGTCCCTAGGGTGGGATTTTGAAACGCGCCCGTTAAGTACGTGATGGGCAGCGGCGGTCACTTTTCTTTTTTTTTTTGGTTTGGCGGTGGGCTTTGAAGGAGAGTAATTGTAAATCTTAATTTCTGGGTGGTGTCCGTTGGGAGAAGCGTTTAGAGATATGGGTGCGCTTGGTGTTTAGGGGTATGCAAAAAATTTGGGAGATAGATAGAGGGACGTGCGAGGTAGTGAGCGGAAGCAAGATTAGATATGGTGGGGGAACGGGGGAAGTGGAATGTGCGAATGAAATATTTTGGGGTATGGAGAGTTGGAAGTTATTTCATTTGATGATGATTGTTTCGTTAATACGTTCTTTTGTTTAATTTTTAACCGGTTCTTTTGGTTGGTAGATTGGACTGCATTGGAGTCTGTATTGGACCAAAAGTCTTAATCAAATATTAAGATTATAATTTCTGAAAAATGATGTTCTTTGAACGACTAATAAATGAATCTAGATTATAGTAGCTTTAAAATAAATTTTATTTCTATGTCATTTTTTTATATTTATAAAACATTGAAGGGGAGATTAATATTTTTATTTTATTAATATCTTCCTCAGGAAATTAGATTTGTGCAGTTCGTTATATATAATTGAATTTCTAACTTCGCGTGTCAACTAGTCCCGCTCTTTCCTATTTCAATTGCAAGATAAAATTGTGTGGAATTTATACAATAATTTATAGTCTTAAATATAACTATATTTTCACTCTGGTAGAAATATAGAGGCTAAAAAATAACATTTAATCCATTTTTACTATAGGGATAAACGGACCATTAAATGGAATCGTTTCTACTAGGGCATAACTTTTCTTTATGTGAAATTACAAATATTAATTAGTTACATTTTTTATCTTAAAAATGTTACTAGGCACTTTCTGTAGTGACTAATTAAGTATTATAGAAAACAAGGACGATTTGGGAAAATGGTGCAAACTTATTTTGATATTTACTTGCTAAATGATTTTTACTTGAAAAAGTTTCTTAAAGAGATTTCACATCTTTTTTAGGTTATTAATAAAAAACATTATAGCTTATTTGCAATCTTCTTCAAGTATCTCATACTTGCCTAATTTATATTTTCAAAGAGTAATATTGGAAAATAATAGCTAAATATTTATAAACTTATTATTTAACATATTTAATAGTTTGTCAAAACTAATGAATTAAGTTAATATTTAATTAATCAATGACTTTAATATTTTTAAGAATAATTTGTAGGTATACCGAAAAGGGATGAGGATGATTGATTCTAAAACTGACCGTTAATAGCTTCGAAATATATAAGTATAACTACGTGAAAACATCGAGCGGCCCTGATACATACCTTGACGTAACCAAAACTCAAAAAAAACATAAATACAAATTATTGTACTTGATTATGGAATGACTTGAAAGTCACACGGTAGAAAGAAATTTTATAAACTTTTTAATACAGTTTAAGATTAATCCGTCGTTACATCGCTGAGATCTAGACTCCAGTCTGATGGTATATATTGATACTACTCAAACTGCGAAGTATAAGATTCAGATACTGCAGAGCTCCTGTATTCGGTACTGTATAGATCTAAGAGAGATGATCGTATTACTCCCTACAAAAGGAGATTGCTTAAAGAATTGATTCATAAGTATAAAATCGTAGAAAACTCTGCCCCAGCTACTTAATATCTTTCTTCACCATTGAGTACTAGGTGATGTTAAAAAGCTTAGAGTTCCACATCATATACACTCAAGTAGTAAAATTTAATTTTAACTATAGTAAGGTAGCAAAGTAATTCAAACTGAATTATGAGAAAATTTTTTTATGTTCAAATGTAAAAGAGAATAAAGTAAAAAGGTAATAAAGTAATTCTATGAATTTATTTCGCTTTGAATCACGAAAAAGTTTTCGGTGGGTGATATGAAGGAGTAGCTGTAACTTAATTCTCTGCACAACTAACAGAGGGAGTCATAAGTATCGCATGCAGAAAAGTTATCTTTAGTGCTTATGTCTCTTTTGTCTTCTCTTCTATATATGGGATATCACACAATATCTTCTATATTGGTTCTGGTCTTAGAATCTTTTACAGACACCTCTGATGCTACTCCATTTTGAACTTTTCTAAGCAAGCGATACAATTCACACTTTATTGTGTTCTCATTAAGATTAGTCTTATCTTTCGACCATTCCTCTAAATAATTTTTAAGATCTGTTAATATTTTATAAGAGAATTTTTCTGCTAATAAATTATCTTGTATGTCTTAAGTACAAAATAATGATTTTACTGAGTGTTGAAATCTTAATACAAAAATATGTAAATTATTTATAAGAATCTACAATAATTCTTTGCAAAACAGGACTTATAATATACATTTTATATACTGATTGTACTGAATAATGCCTAACGGAATACATAGAAGCATTTTCACAATTTTCTTAGTGTAATTTCATTGCTTACTTAAAAGTTTCTGTGCATAGAGACCTTTTAAAATATACAGCTGCTCTGCAGTATAAGTTGTTTTCGGTTCATTTAAGAAATGTGTTTCGGCCATACGTCGAATTATATTATTAAAATTACAAAGCTCCGTCAATTTCTCATTATAATGACAAAAGTGAAAAAGAAGACTTCCTGATTCAAACAAAAGAAGGTCCGCTAAAGGATCGCACGGGGATTGCAGTTCTGCCATCAATTTCGATATAGAAATCGTCTCGCGCGTAGAGGCAAACATCCACATAAATTTTTTTTAAAACTCTAAATTACAATATCTTTAATAAAATTCATTTAAAATGAAAAATCACAATAAAAAATTGTTACTAAAACAAAGCTTTTTGTTTTAGAGAAGTAAAAATAAACATTTAGTCTTGATAGTTAATTTAATCTAAACATTCCTGGATATCGGTATCAATTTCTTTGAGTTCTGTTTCTTTCATGCTTGATAAGTAGAGTTCCGTTAACTTGTGATTTTGATAAGAAGAGTTTAGAAGAAGTCCTTCTGATTGATAGAAAAGAAGGTCCACTAAAGGATCCCACGAGGGTTGCAGTTCTGCTATCAACTTAGCAGAGTTCTCATCGCAGTAGTTGCTAGTGGTGTTCAATTCAGAGTTCAGCGCAGTAGTGTTCACCTGTATCTGTGAATCTGTAGCTTGCCCGATTTGTATGTACGCTGGATCTGTGGGGTACTGAGAACATTTTCTTTGTTTTTCATACGCATCTTGGCATGCTTCGAATGACAACTTTTTCGCCAGATCTTTTTGCAGTTTTCGTTGGTTCTTGAACCAGAATTTCACATTATCATACGAAATGCCTAGTCTCCTTGCGAGCTCCCTCTTAGTCGGTTTATCTGGATAGTCATTCTCGGCATAGGAACTCCTTAAAATGTTCAGCTGCTCCGTAGAAAAAGTTGTCCTTGATCGTATTATAAATAGTTGAAAATATTAGTAATGTAACATTCACAAAAATATCTAAATTACTAATATTTTCAACTATTTATAA
>UELX01005036.1:0-15233 GCA_900480035.1 Eupelmus urozonus | reverse complement strand
GCAAGATAGAGAGAGAAAGAGAGAGCAAGTGAACGAGAGAGAGAGAGAGAGAGAGAGAGAGAGAGAGAGAGTGAGAGTGAGAAATAGAGAATGAGTATTTATTATAAGTTGTCTTAATAATAGAATTTGCAAAATAATTTGTTATGAATTTGAAATTTAATAAAATACCATCTTACTTCGTTAATTGTTAATTTTTTTAATACGTCAATATAAATATCAGCAGCAGCATACAAATTTACTTAACAATATAAAATATCAATTTAAACTGTTTTATGAAAACAAAGAATTTAGCCATGTTTTTTTCGTAATAAAAATCAGTTTTCTTCTCTATCAAAGAATATTGCAGCTGCCCTGACTCCAGGACTTTCATCTTCTCTTTCGGACTCGGCGGTTACAACCTTTACAACCATTACTTCAATTGTTATAAGTAAAAAGAGAACCATAAACGTTGCCATATTATATCTTTCTTGACCTGTTATAACTCTGTCACTTTCCACCAAAAGTGAAGTCAATATTGAATTTAAAAAAAACACCATGGTTTTAGTTTAAGAGTTTTATGTGTTAAATACTCAAAAGTCAATTATACACGGTCATAATAATGTTTTAAATTTTGTTAAAGAAAATTGATAAAAATCTCACATTAATTTACACTATGATTTTAAATATTATAAATTATATTATTTTAATATGGTTTTATATTCGATTTTATTTTTTTATAGTAATTAGTACAAAATTAATTTTTATTTGGCAAATTAGAATATAATAATTTTCTTAAGACATTTTATATTTTTTTCAAGTTAACGTTCAATCAGGCTATTTATTGTTAAAGTTATTTGTATAACAAAAATTTAATCCAATTAATTACTATATTGCTTTGCTCTTTTATCAACACTTTGTTTAAAAAAAACACTGCACTTAAAAAACGCAAACCATCACAATTTATTAAAAAATTTATGAGAAGAATAATTAATTTAAAATAAATAACTTTATTACATCATTTACTATATTACGCTACACGGTTATGTTAGTTGGATTATGTCGACTTGATTGCACAACGTTCTGGAGTTTAGAAGTATATCACTTTAAAAACTTTCTCTCCAACTAGGTTGTTCCACTTAAAATCATTTTTGACTGTTAAAAAATCATTTTTTAAATAATTTAAATAAAAACTAAAAGCGATATATTGTGAATATTTTCAAATATGCTAATTTTTATTTTAAATTCACGTAAGGTAACTAACGCGCGTTCTGGACAACGGGCAACTGTCTTGAAAGTGATTGCAGCTGAATGGGAAACTCAAACTCGCACGTGAAGAAGCCGGTGGTAGGAGGTTCAGTCTTATGTCATAAGCACGCCTGTTGGACCGGCTTGAGATTAATCCTTACTTTCACTATTGCACTTGCCATTGCCAACTATTTATATATTCGTATATTTTTATGCTTTTATGACACAATTTTTTTTTTAACATCACCTAATTTATTAGCAACTTCGTATAGCCTTCAAGATGCTATTTTCAAATAAAAGGTAATATACCTTACCTTTTTGTTTTGGCTCTTCTGCAAAAGACCGTATTTAGAACACAAGTTTTCATAATTTACTTTGCATAAACTCAAAATATATTAATTAAAATTTTTCTTATTTTAATTTTTTTTATTTTCATATTATTTATCTTTATTTTTAAACATACGTGGTAGAAATGTGATTGTTTTCGTAATACATTTTAAGAGCACTTTATAATATGAAGAGTGTAAAATAACCAACTGATGTCAACGGTAACTTTTTCAAGAATAAAAGGTGCTTGGCTTGAACGACTCCCCCTATGCTTACCGGCGGATACGGAACAGTTTCCGGTTTCCCCTTTGTCACGCATGAAACACTATTGTTTTAATATGCTTTGCTATCAGCTATTTTAGAATGCTATTTTGTCTACCGTTTACTTCTATAACGTGCAACGCATTTAAATTTTCTGAATGAATAAACGTATTTGTAACTCTTAGTTTATATCGTGAACTTATAGTTATAAGTTTTTTTCGATGATTCATTAATATTAGTTTCATAATTTTTTTAAAACGACTTCAAAAAATAATATAAACTTTAGAATTTTTTTATCTCAAATTGAAGGATACATAAACGAATAGAATATAACTCGAATTAATACATTTTCAAAATGTCAGATTAGGAATCAACAATAATTGAGTATATTTATTTTACGATACAATTCGCAAATTTGAATGGAGTATCAAACGATCTATATAAAACCTGATAACTCCAATAATAAATAGAAGAAAAATTTATTAATTCATTTTATAACATTATTATAAATATATTTCTATAACTCACAGAAAAGAGTAACGAAGAGCAGTATATTCATCAAAATATATATAAATATAGTAAATTTAATATACATATAATATCAAAATTTTAATCTATTTTACAGTTTTCCCACTTATTTTGATATAGTATATTTGGATCACTTTTCAACAGGTGAAGAATGTGCTTTAAAAAATCCTAGTGGGAAAGAAAAACATAAGGAATTATAAATAACTGTTAATAACTATAATATTATTTTATGAGAACATGGAGATTCATAAGAGATATAAAAAGTTATTTACATTCATTAACAGTTATTCACAATTATTCACAGTTATTAACAGTTATTCATAATTTTTCACATTTTTGTGTTCCACTAGGAAAGTAACAAAAACAAAAAAAGGAAATAAAACATTAAAAAATCAATTTAAAATAACATAAAAGTCTTCCTAAATGCAAAAAATGAAGGAAAAATCAACAATATTCTAAAGAATCAGGAAAAAAATAAGTTATAAGAAATAAAATAGGTAATTAACAAAATAAAGATGTATATTTTTTCTAATGAACAACCTTTATAACATTTATATAGCATTCTTTTGATGAAAAAATCTTTTACAGTAAAAGTAGACTAGCCCTTTTAGTTCTTTGAAAAAAATGTTTTTAATATTAACCATTTTGTATGTATACAATTGTTGATGTTTCTTTCTACGTATTTTGATTTTAGTTTTTTTGATTTTGTTCATGGATATCTTTTTAATTTTTTTAAATAATTTTTTTAAAGTAATTTCGGGAGTTAACTAAAGTTAAAAAACGCAAGTATACTCTTAAATTTCAACACAAAAATGTATTCAATGTTAAAGAATTTTAAGATTTTAGAGTAAAATATTCTAATTTTGTCAGAACTTTTTTATTGGCTCTTTTATACTCTTTTTTCAGTGTATATTATTTCAGATTGAACGAAAAATACGTGACATAATATCTATAAAAACGTTTAAATTTAATTAATTCATCTCAATGTAAGTAACAACAATTGGACTAACATTAGTTTAATAAGAAGGTGACCGATTTTTTTTTTTTTTTTTTTGTATCAATACAAGAATCTAGACTAGCGTGTATGAATGATACTCTTGTTTATTCGCAGTCTCGTTCACTCTTGGATTGGTCTTATCTTATAATGTACACATTATAATCAAAATAATCTTATGCGTTGCAAATAGTTAGGAAGTAAAATAAAGCTTCAGTCTATATTGGGAATCGGACATAAAATGTGCATTGAATGACATTTTTTGACAACAAAATTTATATATATTTTTTTATATTACCATGAAATCTACATCGCCTATTGTAAGTAACGCACTGATATTAGTAATAGTATAATACTTGTAAAAATTCATTTTCAATGATTCTAAGAATATTACCAAACTTACTTTAAGTCATAATAATTGTAGTAATTTTGTGATTAAATATTGGCTGTAGTCTTTAAATTTCAATAACATCGCGAACGTTAATAAAGACAAGCTAGTATTTTGACAAACTGCATACTTTCGATCATTCAATTGGTAGAGCAATTCTCTGGTATGCGGGCGGATATGTAGTTATAGTATATTACGCACCTAGGGAGGTAAAGAATTGGCGAGTCCATAGCACGTGTAAATTGCCTCCTGAGCCGTAGGCGAGTGCGTATGCTATTTTGTTTTGTCTAGCGAAGGTGAACTTTCACCCTTTGCTATTCTTTTTATCTAGCAAAGATGAATTTTTTTCTTTTTTTTTCCTTTTCAATCATACCCGGTCCGTTGTAATTTTGATAGAAATATTGAGATGTGATATTTTAAGACTCTTTAATAAAAGTTCTACGCTCCTGAAAGCAGAAAAATCGTAGAAATTCATGATAGCCATTTAATCCATCGTTTCGCTTGTGCAACAAACTTACGAACGCAAGTAATTCTATAACTTCTAAAAAAAATTCCTACTTTAACTATTATAATTCATTTTATATTAACAAAAATGTAAGATTATTAATCAAAACTTAAATGGTAAATTAATATAGAACGTAAATATAATCTGAATAATCTATATTAAATAATTCTAAAGATAAATTTTTAAGTAAAAAATTAATTAGTTAAAAAAATTAATTTTCTCCTTTATATGATTAGTGGAAAAATGGCTTCAAATCTGAAAAATTTATACCTTACCAAAATTCACACCTTATAAAGTGTGATTTTCAATAGATTTTATAATTCGCACCTCAAAAGATGTGAATTTTTATAAGGTGTGAATTTTTCGAGGGATTCGCACCTTAACTTTTAAAGAGTACATAAAATTAAGAAGATACTTCTTTAAAGTTTTGCGTGATAATCGAGTTGCAGATCTACAGGCGTTATCTGTGTTCGTAGCATTGGAATGGTATATAATATTGTTAAAGTACTAAAATTGTTGAATCGAAGTGGCATGTATGGAGAAAATTTTTGAGGTCATTCATTTATAGTCTTGAAAACCCTGGATATCGATTTGCAAATAATTTAGTTGGATATAAGAGATTCAAAGTGGTAGTTATTGAGGTGGGATCGTAGTGGTCCCGTTGTGAATGAAAGGGTTTAATGGGCTAAGTGTTAACATTTTTCAAAAACTTAATTATGTTTTTTAATCTAAATATTCAAATATTGTGCGTATTATACATCTTAATGTAATCGATCAGCCGCAATTCAACACAGGATTTTTTTAAATTACCAATAATTATTTTTGGAAGAGATTTATAAAAAATATTTTCGTTTTAGTTTTTGCTCTTCATGTGGGTTAAGTATTTAAAACCACCGTTTTGTGATGAAAATACAATTTAATGAAAAAAATCAGCATTTAATTAATATCTCCAAAAATAGCCGTTTGAAAATTTGAAAAATTATACACGAGAAATCTGTTAATTACAGAATATATTACCAAAATAGTAATGAAATTCATATGGTCCTTTGGAGGACCATCATGCTGCAAAGGATTAAATAAAGTTATAATCTATTGTAAAATGATCATAACTTTATGCAATGGGCTGGCATAAGTTTGCGCGTGATACTCACATGTGAGCCAGACATGACGTCTAGCGCATATACATCTGATAAGATTAAAAATTAAACTAGAGAAAGCGAGCTTTCATCGGCTTTTTGCTGAAATTATAAAAGTTATAACAACTCAATGTTAAATAACAAAAATTCACTACACAATCGTTTTAGAACTGTATAGTTTCAAATCTATCTTTTAATTGTTATAACTTTTTAAGGGGTTGACTTTTTTTAATTCTGTAAAAAGTCAAGTTGGCTTCTCTAATTTAATTTCTAATTTGAACAGATATATGTACAGTTTCTGTAAGGTGATTTATTTAAGAGTGGTATCTTTTTCCATATTTTCTGAAACTGAACCTGTAAAAATCTAGAACTCGAATTTTTCGTGTCAATATTTAGGTCGTATCTATGATACGGAACCCTCTGGTACTCTTCTACTAGTAGTTAGTGGTAATTAAAAAAAAAAAATTAAGAACAGATGTAAATTGTGCTAGAATTGTTAATAATAAAATTTGAAACTTTTAAATCCTATACTCTAAATTTTATACTAGTTGATGAATCTAGAACGCTCATATTTGTAAATATGCTGTTCTCCTTTTCTAATCTCAACATTGCTATTTGTATCGTAGATCTTTTAAAGCGGAACTCCAGACCAACCCAAATAAATAAGTACAGAATTATCAATTTTTTCGATTTCTTCCAAATTTGCGTTTGATTTATCTAAATAGTTTTCAATTATCGGAATTATTTTAAATAATTATAATATCTTAAAGAATCATATCATATAGATAATCCAACTTCATCAAAGCATTAACCTTGAGGTTTGTTAATTGTTATCGTAAATTTTATTATATTAGAAAACCCTTGTCTGAATATTACATCTTAATAAGTATATTATGTCAATAAATGTTAATAAATATATACCGGAATCAAAGTATTTGTATTAAAATCTACAATTTATGCTTACAAAATATTTACTGATTTGAAAAAATTCTCAAATTTTGCATAAACCTAGTAGAAATCAACTCCCTCGTCATCATATATCTAGAAAAACAATATGGTTTAAACCGAAAATTGTTAATATATTAAAAAAATTTCTAAAGAATGACAACAATAATTGAAACAAAACGACCATGTTTTTTTACAAATTATATGGATTTGAAAGATAAGGTATCTTTTTAAGACCTGCCTTTCAATGATACATCAACTTTATTTATTATTATTTCTTTTTTGTTTCTCAAAAATACTGATGAAGAAAATACAAGTGATCATTTCTTAAAAATTATTATTATTCTATTATTTTCAAATATTAACTAAATTAACGACTAAAATTAATATATCACTAGCCAAAAGTATATCTCTTCTAACTTCACTCGATTTAATTTATACTTTTAATGTTTTACAAAAAAAATAACTAAATTTTTAAAATTATTTATCAAAACACGGTATTGTTTCAAAAATTTATGAAGATAAAATAAAGTTATTCTAATACCTAAGAATATTGATATATTATATTATAATTTATTATTATACGCTTATATTGTAGATACTTGATCAAAAGATATTGTGTAGATACTTCTTAAAATAAATTTGTTAACTGAATATTTAAATTTAATAACATCACCTAATTAACACCAAATGAAAGTTTGTGCTGTAAATTTTTAAAAAAAAAATTCAATTTAAACAAAGGGCTTCATAAAGATACAAGATTAGTATTAAGAGTATTAAAAAAAAGTGACAGCATTAGTATAAATAATTATCAAATCGTTAACAGAATCTTTAAAAAAAAAAAAAAAAAAAAAAAATTAAAGGAGACATAGTCTTGTCGAAATCATATGACATCATGAATACCGTAGCGGTAACCTTTGCAGAGTATTAAATTCGTGACGCTTCAAAGAAAATTGATCGTTTTATAGCTTTATTTTATTTAATTCTTTTTTAAAAAATTGAATGAATTCAAAGAATAATTTTGTGCTTTTGGTTATTTTATACACGTCGCAAAAAAAAAAAAAAAAAATTATGCAAACTCCCAATTTCGAATACCATCGCAACGACTATTTTATAAAGGAATTTATATGTGTAAATAAGAGAACATTCTAGTTTACATAACGTTTATTTGATATCATATTAATTTATCAAGTACATTAAAATTTTAGAAAAAAAGAATGAGTACAATGATGATAAATTGTGAAACAAATATTTTGCAAAATATAGTTTTTCACATATTTAGGATCTATATAAAATAATATATTTTAAATAATAATCAATTAAAGTACAAAAAAATTGTTTTTTTTTTAATTGAAAATTATGTTCAATATTGTATTATTTTTGAATTCCTCAAGTTTGTAGATTAAAGATTCGAGATTCAATAGATTTTAGTTGATTTTTATATATCTGGAGATTAGTTATAGGAATCAGTGTCTAGTGCTAATTATAACCAGCACTTTGAGGGGTCAGCTAGAAATGTGTGTAGACCATTTCTTGCATTTAGTTCTGCAGTACTTGTTGAAACTCTCAAATATTTTCAACGCATACAATTTTCGTCGAAAACCTTGACCTTTTTGCGACTCTTGTCAAAGTTACGTCGAGGCTTAATCAACACGATATCCCAACTTAAATGGCCAAGGTAATCGTTGTTTTCAAATTTTGAAGGTTTTCTTAAACACTTCTTTATGCATTCTGGATGTACCTATAATATATACGATTGCATTTCTTATTTTATGTTATCTTGAAACATAATTATTTTTGGTTGGTATATTTTTACTCAGTCATTAAGTTCGATAATAATTATAATTTGTTCTTTTAGTTTTTTCTAGCAAACTCACTTAATAATATAAGAATTTAAAAACCTTATTTAAATTTAGTTTTACATATTAAAGAATACAGATTTTTAAATGTCTACAATTACTAAATTACCAAAAATGAATTTAGTACCTGTTAATTTTATTGGATCGGATCTAAAATTTTTATAGGTAGTTCATTGAGTATTTTATCATAAAAAGGTAAAAAAAGAAAAATCTGACTGAAAGAGTTGAAAAATGGTTGTTTGTTGGCCGAATGATAAAATAGGTAATAATTTGACGATAAATATTTTTCTAAAAATGTTTTGAACAAATCTTTTTTTTTTAGTTTTAAAATTTGTAATTTGATTATTTATTAATAAATATTTAGTTTTCAATTTTTATTGTAAACACTAAATGAACAAATAAAGTTTAAAAACGAAAAATATGAAATCTTAGGTACATTTTTTAAAATACTTTTTATATTCCAATTATTATTAAATATTATATAAAATTTAACTACGTAATCCCTTTAGTCCGAACAAATAACGAAGGTAATATTTGACTAAGCATTTTTCTTGATTTTATACCTAATATATCACTGAAATCGATTATCTACAGCTTTTGCGCATGTGCACGAGTACAAATGTTAAATAAGTTCCCGCTTATCATCTCTTTCAACGTAGTGCATATACGACCGCATGTGCGATATTAATAATCTAATTGTAATTTACTAACATTTGAGTAAATGAAGCGTAATTTTGAAAGCTATGAATTATAATATATTATACATATTAAGTAGTCCAAAAGAATAAAGTGTAAGAATTTTTGGAGCTCTTGACGACTGCCATCCCCGTTCGCTACTATGCGCAGAAGCAATGAGCGCTGTGGATCGACGGAGCAGTAGTTACGGAGCAGATGTAGCCGGAGCCGGAGCCGGCTAATCCTGGACTCAGTTGATATTCGACCAGCCTTGCGTCAGGTATCACAAAGTTAGTGCGGTCGTGCCAGATCAATCGATACGTACGCGATATTTTGACTTCTCAGCTCTCGCTCTCTCTCTCTCTCTCTCTCTCTCTCTCTCTTCCCCCCTCTCTCTCTCTCTCTCTGTCTCGGACATATACACGCATTCACTCGCGCACACTCACACACAGACACACGCACTCACACGTATATGCAAGAGTAGACTCATATAGATATTCTTTCCTTGCTTTCTTTCATTTTTGCCCACACGACAAATTTGATTCCTATTTTACTCTTATTCTTCTGTTAGATTATGAGTTTCCAAAAATAGTGTTTATAAAAATGAAAAAAAATTTAGTTTTATTAAATATGTTTCACTAATGAAATAGAATTTTAAGAACAGTAGTGACGCGTGCGCGCTAGTGCACATCTCAGAAACACGTGGAGTACGCACTTCAGGCAAGTGAGAACGAGGCTTCTATTTACGCCGAGATTTTTGTGCGCTGCCTTGTCAGCCTAACAAAACGATACGTTGAGAGAGAAGGGGGACAAGGTATAGAACGTAAAGAAATGAGACAGCTAGGCAGAGTGTGTGAGAAAGAGAGGAACTGAGAGAGAACGAGATTAAGAGAAAGAGGGAGAAACATATAGGGGGACAGACAGACACAAAGACAGAGACAGAGATTGTAGGTATTATCGTTGTCGGTAGTGGGAGGCGGAAACTATTGTATCTATATACCAAGTGCCAAGTTATATATTTACAAAAGAAGAACACGAATGTTAGCAGCGCATGATAGTAGCTCGTCATAGTACCGCCTTTTCACAATTCAGGTAAGTTCAACTTCGAAAATTGACTGACATTTTTTTCAGCTTCGTCATTCATCGAGTTTTGATTGTTCTTCAAATTAAGAGGAAAAAAAGAATAAATGATTTTTTAAATATATTAAATATTTAAAATTTTTCTTTCTTTACTTTTAATACAATACCAACCAGTACTTGACATCAATAGCTTTATCATATTTTATCTCCACTAAAACCACATGTATTAAATTGCAAATCTACGATTGTAAAATATCTACTATTTCATGCAAATAATGAATTGAAATAAAATTTAAAATATAGGAAGGCTATATTAGTGCACATGTATATACAGAAACTTACGCGTGTGTAATATTTTCAAACTTTTTATAAATTTTATATTCAAGAATTAATAATAAAAATATATCTTTTCGTATCATTTTAAATAAAAATATAATATGGAGTAGAAAATTAATAATAAAAATAAAACATCCTATTCTTAAATATTAAAATTTTATTGCATAATTATTTTAAATAGTTATATCTAATTTTCTTTTTAATTTTAAATTTAATTACTTTTAACTAAGATAAAAACTGCGTAAATATGAATACAAATTTTAGAATCTTAATAGTTTATTAAAATACAATTAATAATTCAAATCTCAATATGCGAATGATCACGTATTTTCACATGCAAACTCGTGCGTCATAGTTTACAAAACTCTAAATTATCTTAATCACACTAGATACTTGTAATTTTTCCTGTTTTTTGCATATTTTTGATTTTTTATAACTAATTTTTATTTCTGTGACATATGATCAAGTAAACAGATACGTACTGATATAAGTGTTTGTATATGAATATATAACGTATAATGATTAATTATAAAATCGGTCTACTCATAAGAAAAACTATGTTTTGTTTTTGGATTATGTATATAATATAATTGACTGTTCAAATATTACGAATTATTGTTAAGTGACAAAACTAGTTTATCTTAAATTTATTAGTGATTTCTCTTTGTTTAACAAAAGCTGATTTTTAAGTTCATAAAAATATATAAAATCATGAGTTTCAAACCAAAAATTGTAATTTTAAAAGAAAAAGAAATATTAGATGTTTTTCATTAATATACTAGTATTTGTGTTAAAAAATTCAATTATATAAGGTCGCATGCTTCTTAGTATTAACATACTCACATATTCTTGTAAGTAGCAATGCATTATATCACTAAAAATTTAATGTTTTTTTAATATTTTAGAATTTAATAAGAATTGTTCTCTTACCTTTTATCGCGTTATTTCTATTGGGCAACACTTAAAAATGTTATTTTGGCGTACTATCCCATAAAAAGACTTTAACAGCTATATTTTAAAAGTAAATCTAATGAAAAAAAATTATTATTTTAAAAGAACAATGAAAAAATTGTATTTAATCCTATGTGAAAAATTATAACTGAAATTTTACGAATAATTTAATTAGAATAAACGGATAAAATATCGAATTTATGATTGTACTTTCACTGAGATTAATGTGCCAAAAAGAATTGTACCTACCTTTCTTAAATCTAATAAAATGGTTTTAATATGTACTGAATTAAAAAAAGGTTATTTAAGAGTTTAAAATATAAATGAAAGATTTTAATGATACATTAATATTGCATTAATAAGAACATTATTAAACAAGAAAAAACATCGTGCAAAATCCAATTATTTTTTTTATTTTTATTTTTATTTTAATATTTGACAGCTCATTAAACCTTTATTTTACTCATTAAACCTTCAACTCGATAATTAACAAAAAAATCTAAAATAAATAATTTATAAAGAATAAATTCTAATTACGTATAAGTTCTTGCTTATACCATTTAAATAAACAGATTTAGCTAATTTCTATTTCAAAATTTTCTTTCTTCATCTTTAAAGAAATGGAATAAGTATTTACAAATTAATCAAATAAAAAATAAAAAATGTTAAATTGGAGTCTGTATAACTTTTTACTGCAACATCAGAATTCTTGTTTAAAACTTCTTTTTCTAAAATCTAAGATAACGTCTTTTTACATATAAGATCGATAAAATTTTTAAATGCAATTAAATATAACTTTTGAAAATAACTTAGAAACATAATGTATAAACAACGAGAAATTATATAGAAGAATACTTGACCAACTAAGTAATTTTTTACTAATAAAATATTTTATAAAACGATATTTTAAGAAGAATAAATTATGAAAACAGATCGAAGTATTTTTATAAACATTTAACCTTGTCTTAAATGATTAGAATGATAGATGTTGTTATGCCGCTGCAAGTGTTGGTACAGTGTGATAAAGTCACTGTTAGATTGTTTCATGTGCTATTCTTCGAAGCTTATTCAAATTCGAACATAGTAAATTTAACAAGCGAATATATATTTTAAAAAATTAAAAATCGATGTAGTCTATACTAAAAAGCGTAAAATGAAATTTTTTCATTTGCATTTGAAAATATATATTAATTAAAATACAACAACATATAAAAGGTTATTTTATTACAAAACAGTAACTACTGTTTCTTTTCGCGCTAAGTTACTTAAGTCACCTTCGGTTTTTTTTAAAGCTTACAAACTTTTTTGAATCTAAAGATAACTACATCATAAAGGTACAAGTGTTTCACTTTTTTACAATACCGCAAAGTGTGTAAACAAGTGCAAATATGGCCATTAATTCTGCTAGATTACATATGTTAACTTGATCATTGATAATGTTCAAGATAAAATAAAATTAAGGTAATGAAACATAATGGAAATTTATTTCAGTAAAATTTATTAAAATAAAAATCATTTCAAAATACTCCAAAAAAATGTACTAATATATTTAATACGAAAACAATTTTTTTTAAATCTAAATTAAAACAAAAATTAAACAAAAACTAACTATGAAACTCACTCATTCATTTTCATTGCTTTTCAAAACTTTTTTTATAATAATTTTTATCAAAAAAAAACTCGCTGTTTCTTTTGCAGATTCAGGAGCAATATAGTGCCAAATTCAAGAATATTGCCAAGATTATTTATGTATAAAATTTTTAAACTAAGATTTAAACTTTCAAGTGGATTAAAACTAGTTTTCACTAGTTTTACTTGAAATTTAATTTCATTACAAGATGGTAAAAGGTTCCTCAGATTACGTCAAAGCCATCGAAGGTGGTATTCAGCCTACTCAGGTATACCAATTACAGAAGCCCAAAAAAAAAAAAATTATTTTTCACTTTCATTAACTTAGAAAATATGATTTTACAAAAAAAAGAAAGAAAATAAACTTCATTGTAAAGAATGTATCAAAATATTAAAAATCTTTTTTTCTATAAATTACGTAAAAAAAGAGTTAAAAAGTTTTTGAGGTAATAATAGTATATTATATATCTAGAGAGGCGAAGAGTTAAAGAACTATTTTACGTCCCGTGACACTTACACTATTTTTCACCATAACAGGGCACAAAATGTTACTTTTGTGTTTTTGAGTCAGAACCGACATTATTTAAATTCTGCAAGGGCAAGAAGAAATTGTTTTACAAATATACTTAAAAATATAAAACGTATTTGTATGTAATTATTTTTTACAATATTAAGTGTTTTCTATTAAATTAAAATGTTTTAAACAAATTTTATCCATTAATGAAGTAAAACTATATAAGTAAACATTCCATAAACGCGTAAATTTTATTAATGACTTAATAACAATTTAATAACTAAAGGTATTACTATGATTTTCAATTTATTTTGTTTAATGGTAAATTTTTATCAATAAGCAATAATTTATTATAGTGATCATATAAAGAAATTGAATAGTTGAACTTGCCAGTTCAACAGTGATTGGATTATAATCCTCTCACTAAAAATGTCATAAGAACGTTATTGTAAATTACTGAAATATTTACAACTGAAAATAATCATAAAAAAATCTACGTCTAGACAGAATTTACTTTTATTGCGTACTTATTTATATGTTTAAATGTAAAGATATTTAACATAATATTTAAAAACTATATTTTAGAAAGTCATGATTTAAAAGATACCGCAAAAGAAAGTAATCGAAATGAATTTAATGTTATCCGTTTATAAACAAGCAGTAGAATGTCTAGGTGCAATTGCTATGCTATTATTGTCGACAAATTTGCAAATAAGATCAGAACTCGATGTGATAAAATATCCTAAATTGTCACTTTAGGTACACGTTCAGAAAAATATTTTTTTAAATGGGTGAAAAAAATACGAGATAGTGTTTTGGGTTGAAGTTGTGAAGCCAGAGCATTAATGCTTACATGAGCATCTAATTTCTGTTTAGAGACTGGTTGAGGAAATACGAAATATTTGTTTGTCCAAATGCATGTGAATGCGATTTTGTCTGTGATTTGGACAACTGCGCTGATCCTGGATGGTATGAGGTGAATATGAGTGCAGTTAACAGAGGGCATAGTCTCATCTAACCAATGCAAGGGAAAAAAATTTCGCTGTTCCGTGGACAACGTGTCGTTCCAATATTGCTCCGATCCGTTGGCATCTATTCTTATCCAAAGTTTACTGTTCCTCAGTACAAATCAGTAATTAATTAGGTTTGAATTAACTCTTTTTATAAATCAACAACTCATAAATAAACAACAGGACACTATTTTAGAGCACAACGTGTTTTGAGCAAATTTGAGACTATGAGTATGAAATCAATTAAAATAAACTTTTACTGAGGAATAGTGAACTTTGAATAAGAATAGATGTCAACTGATCGGAACCACTTTAGAAAGGTACGTTGTCCACGGAACAGCGAAATTGTCCACACCACAGACAAAATCACATCACATTCACATGCACACGGCATAAGTGTGGACTCAGCCTAAGGTTACGCACTGACTATAGGTAATTCTTATTAGCTTTATTAAAATTTTAGATTATCAATGCAGACGTTTAAATTTTCACCGTAATAAACTAATATTTTTAGATTGGTCACGACCCACCCAAGCTTTGCCGTCATATTCCTTTAATTTTTACAGAAAAAGACTTAGAGCCGTCGGGGCCCAAATGTTATTTTTCTCTTTAAAATTTCAAAAAAATAATTTCAAAAACGACATCTGGACGTATGTATGTATGTATGTATGTGTATATATTGTCCATAACAACGGGCAATAAAATTTTCCTTATTGCCCGTTGCCCATAGCAAGGGGCCAATAATAGTACATTATGCACCAAGGGAGTAAAGTCGTATATTATTCCGGAGGGTGTTTGCTGCCCGAGCAAAGCGAGGGCAGTAATTACCCGAGGGAATAATTGACTTTACTCTCGAGGTGCATATAGTACT
>UELX01005035.1:0-15252 GCA_900480035.1 Eupelmus urozonus | reverse complement strand
CCCCCCCCCCCCCCCCCTACCTTCGCGTTCTACACAATGCTACTGTGCGCTCGCGCCGAGAGGGAGCCAAAAGGACAAGCCGCCGATGCGCGCCTTATATTCTTCTGCTCTCCTTTGTCATTCCGCCGAAATCAGGGGGTGGGGTATTAAAGAGAGCCGGAGCGATGTCTAAGTTATGGAGGCTCGACTCTCCGAGCATGTCATATTTCGAGCCGAAAGCCCGATTTTTTACGCCGCCGCGGTGTTGACGTTTTAAGAAGCGAACCGGTTTGCAGGAGGCTTTAAGGCCCGCGCAGTGTCACACGAGACTGTGGGAATTTAAATTGCCGCCGAGAGCGAGATTTTTGCGGGCTTGTTTTGGCCCTTCGGCCGTTTATTACTTATTTGGCTGGAAAAATTTAGAGATGCACCGCCGCTGAATTGAAATCACCGAGTGAATAAGCCATTTGCGATTATTACGCTGGAATAGCACAAAATTATTACCGATATTACAAAATCCTTCCAAAGATCCAAAAGCTCGAAAACAGCAAGAATAAATTTCCTGTAATAACACAGTATAGAAAAACTCGAAATCCAAAAAGCAAAGCCACAGCGAACGCACGCGTTCGACTCGTGCAGAAAAAAACTCAAGCAGAGAGTCCCTTGCACGCATGTGCATCCTGTCTGCGGTTGACGAAACTTATCGGGTCACGAAATTTCCGAGAAGACGAGCGATGTGTCTTATATACCCACAATACACCTCTCAGCTCCAGCTCTCGATCCTCTCTTCCTTTTTTTCCCCTTATACGTACACACACAGCCGGAGTAGTGGTAAAGCACGCGATGTGCGCACGCGGCAATCCGATACTCTCTCTCTCGCAGATCTCGATAAGCCAAATTTTTCGGGGGGCCAGTCGCGCGTGCAGGTATACACACACAGAACCCCGCAGGTATACATACGCAACGACGCTTAAATAATAATTTCGCTCGATATTCCTTAAAGCTTGTCGGAATATCGAGCGGCCCATAAATCTGGCCGTTAATTAGAAGGGCGCGTTTTATGCGCGTTAATTAGACGAGAGACGATCGCGCAGGTGACTCGCGTGTTCGCTCGTCTATTTGTCTTGCGTCGCGCTCCGTCGAGAAGCCGCTCTCTGCCCTGGCTACTCCGCTCTCATTTCTCCTCCCTCTCTCTCTCTCTCTCAGCTCTTTTTGCTCCCGTTGCTCAAGCTCTCCTTTCTTTGCGCCCGCGCGCTCGCCTCGCGGCTTCCTCCTTTTTGCTGCCGCGCGCGCTGGCCCCTCCCTGCTGCTGCCGAGCCTTTTCCTTTATACAAACTTTGCGCACGCGGGGATATATTAGCTACGGAGAGAGAGAGAGAGAGGCCGATAACGCCGCGGAGATTAGCGCCGTTATAACGACCTCGACCTTACACTTGCCGAGCACTAGGCTGGGGATAGCGAGGCGCTGGTTGGTGTGGTAGGATGCTGCGGGTTTAGAAAGAGGATTGGATTGATCTGGTTTTGAGGATGGAGGAATTTGGTTTGTTTGTGGACTTTGTTTTTGTTTATTAAGGATGCGTGTTTTTTGTTCTAAAATTAAATTAGTTTTCATTTTGAAGTAAAAGAATGCACTTGTTTTACTTATTGTAGGAAATTTTGATCAACGTATTATGATTTAATCGGCATTCATATAGTTTAAGGTATTGAAAATTATAAGTACGAACGTCTATACAATTTTGAATTATATGTTATCTGTATAACTCATTGTTAATATAAATTTAAAAGGATATTCGTATCTTTCTAGAATTAAACGTGTGCATATGCATTACATAATTGGTATGTTCAATAAAAATTCTAATTTATACTTTCAGGAAACTCTTAATTGCCTTCACCTTTAGAGTAGAACAGCACGATTCTGTTTAACATATTCAAAAGATTAGATACAATCTATTAACTGCCAAATAATTTTTATAATATATCTACTAATGTACTTTTCTTATTAAAAATTATCTAGAACATTGTTAGAAATTTTTACCAATATCTTTACATGCAATATTTATTTGCTTCAGAGAAAAAACTTGCGTTGAAACTGTATTAAATATCTATAGTAATTATTCAGAATATTATTATTATTATTTTACTTAACTTTTACTTATAAAAATTTACGTAAAATTGTATATTTTTTGTAATAATCAAAGCTAGTATGAATTTCTTGAAGTCCTTTGAAACTAAACATAATTAAAATCTAAATCTTCTATACCACTTTTAGCAATAATCTCTTTGATGTAAGGTGTTTAAGATATATTTATCTATTAGCCAGATATTTGTAGTAGAATTAAATACATTTTAAATAAATTTTTTTCTTAGTATTGACTTGAACTCATCTCCATCCACTCATACTTTCTTCTCTCACCCAACTCACAAACAATCCAACACGAACGTAGTAATTTAAAACTCTCCGAGGCACACACATCCAGAGGTTGAAGATCACAAGTCAGGAGTCGAGATGGCAAAGGTTGAAGATCGAAAGTCAAGAGTCGAGTGGCAAAGGTTGAAGATCGGCTTGCCTCGCGCTGCTGCGAGAGAGAGTCGTGCGCGTACGCGAGCTCGGGGGGGAGCGCTGCACGAAGATAGAAGGTTGAAAGTCAAGTGGCAGAGGTCGCCGGTCGAAGTTCAACGCGTGAATGCCTCGTCGTGTGCCTCTCACGCTGCTATAACTGCACAGCGGTAGCCCGAGAGCTTCATTTCATTGTCTACCAAGGGAATCTCGTGTACTTTAAGCGACTTTGTTTTCTTTTCTTTTCTTTTTTTATGTTTTGATATTATATTTAGATTTTGTTTTGGTACGCGTATTTAAAGTTTAATGAAAACATAAATATTGACAATTTCTTATATATATATATATATTTTAAGAACGCATTTCTACTAAATATTCGAATATCAGCCACCAACTAGTTTCTCACGTAAATAAAGCACCTGTCATTTGAAAAATGAAATTATATTATACATTTTTTAAAAATGAATATGTACATAATCTTTGAACATTAATAAACAATAAATTTATAACAAAAATTTATTTTAGATTCCTGATATTAATCTTGATATTAAGTAATATATATTAATAATGAAAAAATAGTAAACAGAAAAAGGTATAGAAAAAACCTGGATATGTAATATTAAATAAGAGCTAATTTTACAACAAAAAATAAGAATTCCTTAGGATAATTTATCTTATTTTTAGTTTCCCATATTCTCGGAAATAAAAGAAATGTTTATTTCTCTACTATTCTATATGGTCTTCTTATTATATATCGATATAATAATTATCCATGCATCAAAAAAATTCACTTAAGCACACCCTTTGTGTACGCCCATGCAAGAAATATCGAATACAACACGTACGTGGCCAGCAATAGCGGTCACTTGTTCTTGGCGGTTGCTAGTCATGGAAAGAAGTCCACTTTACGTAAAAGTTGCATAGTATACTATTAAATAGTCAAAAAGATAGATACTATATCCACTATTTAAATTTAAACCAAATAAAAATTTTAAATTTCAATTTTTATGTCAACAATTTTTAAGGTAGATTATCTTTTTAATACGAGTACTTTTCTTTAACAATTTAAAGAAAATCTGATTTCTATACGTATACTAGAAGAAGAAAATATCATTTAGAACTTTTTGTAATAGTTATGTAACCTTATTAGATAATTTAGATGCTAAAGTCAGTCCTATGGAAGGATTTAAAAAAAAATTCTACACTATATTTTCTTCGACCAATCCGCGTATCATTAACTTCATTGAACCAATACTTATTAATTAAATTTAATTTCAATTATCAGTTTGTAAGGTGCAGGTTTTAAATATGAATAAAAAATAATCGAGAAAAGGATAATTTAATTTATTATGTTAGTGATTACCTGCATTACTAACATTTTATGAAAATAATTAATTTAGTCTATACCGCATATCATTTACTTAAAAATAGTAAAATTAATAAAAAAATAATATTTGATTTCTAAATATTTCATATCTTTATTGGATAAAAAGGATTAATCTTAATAATTTCAGTAATGTAGCTAGCCATTAACATAACAAGCAGATATCTTTTTCATAATTTGATATTTATTCATCCGTAAAGTCTAGATTCTACAAGATGAATAATAAAATTTAAAGTAATCAATAAGTATAGAGTAAAATGTAATGTTAAGGTAACATATAATTTAAAAATTATAGTGTTTTTAAACTTTTAAAAAAAAATATAAAAAATAAACCAAAAAAAATTTGCTGCAATTTTTGTATTAAATAAAATACCAATCTACATGTAAAATATGATTCAAAGCTTTCGAATCCGAACCCTTCATCAACATCAACCCATCCCGAGCAATCCTCTAATCCCTCCACGCACCGCTCACAATCCACCTCTCCAAAGAAAACAAAAGCGCACGCGAAATCCTGTTGCGCAGAAAATAATCGGCTGCTCTCGGCTTGCGCGCGCGCGCGCGTTACTGTTATGTACCCAGGGCACTTTGTGCGCTTGTACAGTTAAGCATTTCCGAAGAGACGATTGATAATCGCTAGATTAAAATTATTGTCGACTCGCGCTAACATGAGCTCGCGCTCTCCCCAAGCCCCATTATCTCGAGGAAGTACATACGTACGTACACGAACGGCTATACCAGCCGCGATAAGGGCGAGCGCGTGCTGGCAATTAATCGCGCGCATTATGAACGCCGGGCAGATTAATCAAGCCATTGAGAGCAAACGCCGGCCTCTCTCTTTTTTTTCTCGCGAGCTGCTTTTCCATTCACCGTGCCGAGGCACGCACTACAGAGAGAGGGAGATCGACAAATAAATTATGCGGAGCGACGAGAGCTGGATCGTGCAGAGACGACGAGGGTATGGAAAAAGTGAGGTGGAAGTGTGGGTTTGAGGTAGAAGGAGGAATGAGTCTATGTTAATTATCGTTTACATTTGTGAAGTGGGAAAAATTGGTTGGGTTGGTAAATAGAAATGAGTGAGCTAATCGCTAAGTGCCTTTCAGTAACTAATTTCAACGAGTGACAAATGTCATTAATGTCATTGTAAAACAATGTTTTATATGTATATGTTTCGAATATAAGATTTTAAATTCATATCTTTAAGAAATATATTCATTTATTTTAAAAGAACTTTTAAGTTTGGCATTATATTATTATTTTATTATAATAACTACTATTTAATATAATATACACTTCTATTACTATTAATATTTATTATAATATTTATTATTTATTTACTATTTAATATTTATTATAATAGCTTACTATTTCGACAAAAAAATAAACTGTTGTACATATATCGCATGATAAGGCTATAAGAATTAAGATACTGGAATTCGCTTTAAAAATTTATTAAATAAAACAACAATTTCTCAAAATATCAAATTCAATCCAAATGACAATACATAACACAAACAACATTACAAAAAATCACACTCAACTCAAAAAAAGCTCAACCTTAAAACATCCGCTCTAAAAGCGCGCTAAAACAATTGGCGTGCTCCGAACCAAAAAAACCCCACCCAAAAAAAAAGAAATAATTGAATTAGTTAATTGCTTAAACGGCCGATTGCCGATTATCAAGATAGCGATAGGCGCGCTCCAGCCCTCGGAAGCAAAAAGGCGTGTGCGCGCGCTCGGGCCCAGGCAAAAACGCGGCCCGATAAAAAAAAAATCACATAAAAGCGCAACAAGAAAACAGAGTAGGGCCCACACGTACACACAGAGAGAGAGGAGAAAGACGAGGCGGCCGGTGGCTAGCGCCTATCTCGCCTCGGATATGTCAGCCCTCGTGTTAATTAACCCCCATTGAGATCCCCGTTAAGATAGCATTGTTCGCCTCAACCGGGCCGCTTTTCGGCCGAGATTCTACAGGCACGCAGCTGCTCTCGACTCTTAAAACCCTCTCCCCCTCCACTCGGTCCTCTTTCATAATTTGTTCCCTCCCCCAAAACACGCTTATCTACCTCTCGCGGAATCCAGCCGTAAATTTATGCGCGGAAGCGGCTCCGTGCGTTTGATGCGAGATCGATGCCTAAGATAAGTAGCCCCGCGCGACACTAGCCAAGAGGAGATCCGCGTGAAATATCACACTGGCCGCGTGCTAACGAGGACCCACGAGGCTGGAGCCGAGCTGGGTTATGCATCATCCCCGAGATTCATAGTTTGGGGAATTTTGCTCTGGGACACCCGCAGCTTGCGATTGCGGGGAGTAGTAAATTACTCGGGGCATTTTTTTGGAGGGTGGTTAATTTTGTGTATGACTCGGCGATTGCGGAGATTTGTTTTCGGGCGGGTTTTGAAACATTGTTGGGGAGATCCGAGGTAGTTTGTGTATATGCGTGTGTTTTTGAGTTCTTTATGGAGCGTTACCATTTATAGTGGCTGAGGCGAGTTTTGGCTGCTGGGTTATCTGATCGTGGATCGGAGCTGGCTTGCTTAATTTTTCACGTTAATTAATAAATAGCTGGAATAATTTGGATTTTGAAAAAGGTCCGGCTGTCGTTCCGCCGGGTTAATGTCTTCGGAACGGGATTGCCTACGCATGGTAGATAGGAATCTGTAGCAACGCTATTAAGATTTTATATGTTTCAGTGGAGCCAAATAAAAATTAATGTTACACCTCGATCGAATATTAAAAATGAAAATTTAGTTTTAATGATCCAAATGATTGCGACAGCGATTGAATAATATCCAAGTGAATTTTGGTAATTCAAGTAGATATTATCGAGCTCGGTAAGACGTCAAAAATAAAAATTTTCAAAACTGAAAAACAAAAAGCATCCAACACGAATATACAAGCTGACTACACTACTCACTCAACTCTTACAACCATCCAACACCAAGTCCCATTAAACTTTAAAATCTACATCATCGACTACTCCATTTTTCCACATCAACCCCCTCGCAAACACTAAAACCCCTCCCGCAGCAAGTGTACCTATCTCCCACAGCGCGTAGGCAGACCGGCAGCCACATCTCAGACCCTCGTCCACACTCAGCACACATACAAAACCCGCTGAGCGCGAAATCGGCAACGGGTTTCCTCAGGCCCGAGTTCAGCGTGGGCGTGTCCCAGCCGAATGATACGTGAATCTCTCGCGGAATGGCTCCGGTACCGCGCCGAGATATATGTATATTAGCGAGCTCGTCGCGCGCCGAGCTATCTTGCATTATCATTCGACACGCTATATTTCATGTCGCGCCGAGGCATAAACCTCGCCGGCGACAAAAACGACTGGCTTTATTTTTCGACGGGCCGCGACGGATAAAGCAGAGAGAGAGAGAGCGGGTGATTTAAACCGTCATTCGACGTGTCCGACTCTCTGGAAAAACTCCTTCTTTTTCGGGATAGCTGAGGTGAATTTATGCAAAGCCCCGTGCAACTCGCCACGATTATGCATTTAATGCGCGCACGAGAGGCTGGATCGACGTGAGAAAAGCTTACCTATACGTATAGGGATTTCTCCGTTTTAGCGAATACTTGCAAAACGATGATCCGAGAGATCGGGAAAATCGAGAAAAAGAGAGAGAGCCACACCTCGCGTTTCAAAACAATGATTTATTGTTGCGCCGAGCGAGGGCTCGTTTTTATATCGGAGGCCCGTTTGTTCTCGCGGATAATTATGATCGCGAAAAAAGAGCCTGCGCTCTTGCCCAAGCATCGCGCAAAAAAAAACCAGAGAGAACCGAGCGCGCTGAGATAAAGCATTCACAGCTCGCCGGATCGTGCCGGCTATTATTTATACATACACCGGCTTTGCGCGTGTGCATACACACCCGCGGAGAGCCTCGAATAAGAGATCAACTTGCAGCGGGGAAAAATTAATGTCTCGTTATTAAGCAGCGACAAGCCGACTCTTGTCCGCGCTTTAAACAAACCTAAGGAAAAGGTCATCTTCGCGGCTGCATTGTAAGAGCTGCGCATACACTAAAGGAAGCGAGAAGGCTAGTGTCTAGAGGAGGAGTCTGGGACAGGGACTAATGATCGGGGGCACAAGTGCTGATAAACGCGATACATGGCTGCACGCGAGGGTGCAGCAGCCGCACTCGATTCCGAATGGACGATACACAGCTCTTTGCTCCATTCATCCGCGAGCGCATGGCTTTTAGTTAACTATCCGGGTATGGAAATAAGCGGCCGATCGCGCAGTGTATATTAAAGGTGAAAAATGAGCGCGAGCTGCGTTTAAGGCGAGTTTATGCGCGGGCAGCGAAGGACAGCTACCGGAAAAATTGGAGCCGCTGTAAATGTAACACCTGGCCGCGAGCTGCTGCTTTCTCATTAGCATCGTAAAGAGAGGCTGAATTATTGCGGCTAATGATAGAGCTGTCCAAAGCGGGCCTGCGTCGACGTTTTATACGACGCTGAGGACGATTATGAGGAGGAGCTGGGCTTGGGAGTAGATTGCAGAGGTTGTTGAAGGTTCAGGGTTGGTGGGTGATGAAGCTGCGTGGTTTTTCGTTGGGGATTTGGGTGTTTTGTTGGAGGTATTGTTTTGAGATTGGTTGGGAGATTTATGGGTGGCTGATGGTGAAGGGATTTCAGTTGAAATTTGCTGATTATCTGGAATATTGCTGTGAGTTGGAAAATATTTAAATGATCGAAAAGAAAACCTTGCGCGGCTTGCTGTGCCCGACTATTACTACTTAATACATACGATTATGAAACTTTACACTTCTTCGAAATTTCGCATCCTACATTAATTTCGACAATTGAAATAAGTTTAATTGAGAACAAACTGCCTCTAAAATTACAAACTCTGCCGCAACATCCACGTATAAATCATTAGCAACATCTTTCAAAATAATACACAATAGCTCGTTGATCGCTCAACCTCACAAACCACTCCATTACGCAAACACCCCACTCCCACCAAAACCCACCATTTCCCAAAAAAACCCCACACAAAAACCAAAAAAAACTCAAAATACAATGACACACTCACTACTCCTCCGTCACAAACAATACTCCCAGCCCGTCCCACCGCCTCATAGCTGTCGCGCTTCTGAAAGGAAAAGGATGAAGCCGAGAAGAGCAGCTCTCGAGAAGAGCCGGTTGCAAGCCTCTCTCTCTCTCTCGAGCGAAAAAGACGAGTCCAACGCGCGCAGGAAGCAGCCGAATGAAAGAGAGTAAGAAGACAGGCGCCGATAAAGCAGTCAGATAGCTCCCCTCAGTCCTGGCTGCTGGTAGCCGATATATATCAAAGCCTCTCTCCCTCGGCCTAACCCAGCCCTGCGAGTCGATCATCGATATTGCGGAAAAGAGTCGATTCGGAAAGTGGCTCGACTAGCCGGCTATCTCAGCCGCAGCGAGAAATATAATGAAACTCCCGCAATAAATAATGCATCGGTAGCTACCGGTGCGCCCCGTATAACTCATTCCTCTGCTGCGGACCAGTGCCAATTCTCCCCTTCCACCGACTGGCTCCCCGGCGCGTATATATACACGTGTAAGAGGAGAGCTGCTATCTCCCATTCCTCATACGCAACTCCCTCTCTCTCTCTCTTCTCCCTTTCGCCCCGGCCATAAATCCGAGCTCTACTCTATATCCTCGGACGAGCCGCTCCTAATTGCATTATAAATTGTGGCAAACGCATTCTTATAAAGCGCGTATCGCCTCCGCAGATTCCGCTGCTAGATTAACGCAGAAAAACGAGGCTGTAGTAAGCGTAAAAAAGAGAGCTGCGCACTCGTCGCTCTATTTAGGTGGGATTAAAAGATAGGCGATATTTTTGGTTATATCTGGCAAAAAGGATGAAGACGGCAGCGATCCTGGCTGGATAAGCAGCTCTCTCTGGAAAAACAAGTTTGTAGCAGCTCGGGAGAGAGAGGCTGGCGTAATTGTAGCTTCTGTGGCTCTGCAGCCGGCTCTCGCTGCAATTTGTGACTTACAAGATCTGAATTATAGTCCTTATGCATGTATGTATGACACGATTGATGCGATATTCCGAGCTCGAGCCGATATATCGCAATCGGAGTAATAACAAACATCGAGCACGTTGGCTATGTGTAAGTGAGCTTCTCGGAAGGGTGAAAAAAATTGATTTTGAATCTGCTTCGCGGAATGGATGATTTTTACTCGCTCGGATGTGTGTGAGGAGAAAGCCAGGGTATATTCGATTCGCGACCGAGCGCTAATGACTAAGCGATGCTGCGACAAGCGCATAGACCTAGGTATATAATCCATCTCAAAGTATGATCTGTCTCTGCCTTATTAGTCCAGACCCAGCCGATCGCCATCACCGCAACAAAATTCACCTCTAAAAAAGTCACTCTCCAGGCAACCCCTTCAAAAAAAAATCATACGCACATCAGCTCACCGCCTTGAGCTCCATACACTCACGAGGTCAGTCTCCCCGGCCATAACAATAATCCTCATATCCCTGCCGCTTGCGCGCACATATAATTGTGCCCGGGGAGAATTTATGGAGCGCAGGAGAAGCGAAGAGGAGAGAGAGAGCAGAGGCTGCTGCATATTGGCCCGCGGGCGATGTATACATGTATATACAGGCAGAGAGCCGTACAGCAGCAGCGGGAGCAGGAGCAGCAGCCTCGAGAACAGCGGTACCGATCCAATCGCCGCCGGACGAGGCCCAAGCTCTGTGCGTGTATCTGTAACGATCTCGCCCCGCACCGAGCGCGCGCGCGCGCGCCCATTCACTAAGTACGGCTGTATATACAGTGTGGAGGATGGGTGTACAGGATGCTGCTGAGCTTGTGTGCGGGCTGCTTTCCGCGTCTGGATAAGAAAAATCGATTTTGATTGAGGATTGTGCGGAGATTGGGCCTGGCGATCGGTTGGGTTGTGAGGGTTACTGTCGTAAATTAGAGGTTAATGTTTATAGAGAAAATGTTACATTCAATTATTTTATGCCTGCTCATTGAATTTTTTAAGACTTGATAAGCTTGAGTTTTAAAGTGTCGACATTTCATGTGACATTCTATTTAATTTAACCGTAAAACACAGGTGGCAGGTAAACGATCTCAAAGCTCGAGATAGCCACGTAAAGGTTCATTCAGCGACTTGCCCTCCCACAGGAAATAGCTCGTCAGCGATGAAGCGACGATAAGCTCGCTTATCTCCGCCAGTTTTTCTAAAGATCGCACTCACCATTGTCCTGGAGCTTGCTTCTGAAGGCCGATCGCAGGTGGTCGATGATAGAGTCGAGCGCTCGACGACTGCCGCTGCTGCGTTCGCCTCGGACGGTGCCTGACTCCTCCTGTTGCTGCTGATGCTGTCCGAGCTCCGGATCGTCCGCCAGGTTGACCTGATGGAAATATTCAGTTTTTAAGCTTGTTTTTTTGCTTAGATTTTAATGGCAGTTTGTAGCTGAAGTTAGGAGTATCTCTTTATTTTACCGTACTAGACTATTAATTTTGAGTAAATTTAAATTATTATTAATAAAAATGTAATAGATTAGATATTTACGATCCTAGTCAGTAAACTTTATAAGTTAGTATAAACATTTTTCCTGCAATTGTAGTAAAAATTATTCAATACTATAAGATTTATAATGGTTTCGTATTTTATATGAATTGTTATGTTATGACTCAATCATGTGAATAATCTTCTCAATATGATATTATTTAGATTCTAACGAACTATGCTATATGATACATACAAAAAAAGGTACTACTAAACCTGGGACACCCTCCCACGATGCCTATTAGATAGATTATCTATTTAAACTAATGTTGTAATTAAATAATCCAGTGGAATAAGACGAGAAGAAATATACCATATAAATACATTAACGTAAAGTAGCTAACATCGACTATTTTACAGAAATAACCATCCACTCAAGCAAAACCCAATCCTTAAACAAACAAGAAACCCAACACCCACTTTAATCAAGAAGCGAGTTTCGCAAAACAGCAGTTTCCCTTTCTCTTTCGCAAATAATAAATTCTCACCCAGATATTAATTACATTTGAACTTGCATCTATAATTGCACCACACCGCAACCCACAAAAAAAAAAACCCAACCGCACATTCCCCTCTAAAAGCTCTCACTCTCAAAAAGTATATCGACTCCCGCGAAATTAGAATATTTCCTAGAGAGCGAAGGTCCCCCTCGCTTACGCTCGGCTTACACAACGCGAATCGTGATATTAATACGAAACAGGCCGATTATTCAAAAGGCTCGGCGCGAGTTTTCCGCGAGCGCAGCTGCTCGCTGACATGTGAAATGTCGAAAAGCCCGCCGACGAGAAGCCGGGTGTATAAGTAAAGCGCGAGCGGGAAAAATTAATTCCGAGCGTGCGGGCGCAAAAACAAGCGCGATCCTATATCTAGATCTGTGTACACCCGCTTGCGAAACTCTTTGCTGCTTAGAAATTTTCGCGAAAACAGTCGTGATGCTGCATCGCGCTATGATTTCACAGAGCGCGAAAGGAACAACTCAATTTGTTCGGAAGCCGCACAATGCTTCATGTATAAGCCACTGTTGCCGCGGCTTCTAAAAAACGAGGAGAGAGAGAAGGAGAGCAGCGCGGTGCAAGGTTAAAAAAAGAGAGGAGATCGGCCCCGCGGAAAAATAGAAAAGCAGCGCGCTCGGAGAGATGCTATCTCGAGTTTATCTGCGGTGCGTTTAGCATTTTAATGGGTGCGCGCGCGAGCGAGCGAGAGAGCCAGGAAGCCAGGGATATATAGTCCTTTTCCTTTTCCTCCGGCTCCACCTAGCGATCGGCGTTTGCCCGCATACACACACACACACACACACAGGGAGAGGGAGATCCGATGCCGCGACCGGTTTTCAGCGGAGCTCGGCTACTGCCATTAATGAAAAACTCGACGCACGCGCCTAAGAGAGAGAGAGAGAAGTGATTGCTGCTGCCGGTCGCGCGCCAAGCGCGGAAGGGTTGCGGCCTAGCAGAGAGAGAGCGCCGAGCTACTGTAATTACTAATTGCCAGCCGGGCCCAATTAACCAGTCGCTGAGGCTGCCGCTCCTGCTGGGCTTGCCGGGAGAGCTGGCTATCTCTCTGTGAGTGTGTGTACGGTTTGATGCGAGCGTCGCCACCGAATTTCATTCATGGCTCTTAAGTAATTGCATGTTGCTTGCAAAAATTGCTCGATGCTTGATTATCTTTTGTATATGGTGAGAAAAAATCGGTTTTACGTTCGATTCGACTCTTTTATACTTTTTTAACGTCAGACGTATCTGATTCGACTGAAAAATCAAAATTGTTCCTAAGCTAAACGATAAAGCCGTAATAAGAAGCTCTCGATCCCAAAATCGCGCGCATATATCGACTCTCCCCTCATCCCAACCCACAGCTCCCAAACGCGCTCCTCGCGGCCGGACGTATAAATATCAGCTTGAGAATATAACCATCCAGCAGAGGGGAGGGAACAAAATCGAGCAAAAGAGAGCCAACTTCGCGCGCGCGCGCTGGAAAAGCACACGCACGAGACATACAAAGTCGGCTACCTGCTGGGCGCTTATAAACGCGCTCCAGCACAAAAAAAAAAGAAACACAGTCGGCCGCTCCGAAAGCAACGAAAAAAAAAGAAAGGCATAGAGAGAGAGTAAAGGCCGAGGCGAGCGAGATAACGAAGGTAGCTCGCGAGGCAATTAAATCGGGCCGCGCGTAATGAATTCACAGTGCGCGCGCGCGGCGCCAAAGAAGCCGGCCAATCGGAAAAATACATACACACAGAGCCGTGTGCTCGTATGTGACCCGGCGAATTATTAGCGAATTTGCATGTTAATGGAACTGCCGCTGCTATCTCGCGCGCCTCATAATTTGCCGCTCGCTCGCGCCAGAATAAGAGCATCAGAGCGAGCTGATCGCGCTGCTGCCGGTTTTGCTTCTGTGCTGCGTGAGAGAGGTGGGGCTTCTCTATATATACGCGGCCTGGGATATAGACCTCGGGGATGGATTTTTCAGGCAGGTGCAGCTCTGGGAGTGTGTATGTATAGGGGGGAGATGATGCTACCGTTCACCTGGGGATGTGGAAGAGACTTTGGTTGCGTTTTGCGGGAGAGGCTGGGTTAAGAATGCGGTGGTGAGGAATAGTTGAGGGGATTTGAGATTTTATCGGGCTGGTTGATTGTGTTATTAAAGCTGCTGCTGCAGGAGGTTGAGTAAAGTATCTAGATGGGATTTTCGTCTGTTTAATGAAATTGATACTTTTGAGAAAATGGTGAGAGGGATTGCCGGATCGATTCGCCGCGCGTAAACAATCCGGCATCGCGATTTATATAATTAAGAATTTTCAATGAAATCTACTTTCCCAATTACAAAGCAACCCATAATCAATTAAAACCTCCCAATCCCTATATTATTCCTGGCACTCATCCACCATCCCAGCCTCATAAAATCCAAAACTCATCTCTGACCTCCCTCCCATCCCGCCTAATAAACTCCCGCGATAATAAAGACATTTCCTCTCTCTCCGAGTCTGTCGCCTTCCTCGTTCTTTCCACCTCTTGCTTGCGCGCGTCAAAGAATATATTCGTGTGCAGGCCTGGCAGAGCCGCGCTCAGAGCATACGGCTCTCTAAGTCGACTCGGAAATAGAAAGTCGTGCTTGCGTGCGCGCGGCGTTGATGTATACGCGCGGAGAGCGAGCAAAGAAATCGAGAGGTTATTTCGGGGTGAGGTCAGAGGCTGAGATGGTCAGCCTCCTACGAGTTCTGGAATATCGCCAGCGAGCGGTTTGTACTGCTGCTGGCTGATGCGGCCGCGCGCACCCACGCGAAACCGCCAAGTATATCTCTCGGGCCGTTCGGGTTTCGCGTGTGTTTTAGAGCTGAGATGCGATGAGGGGGAGTGGGGTGCGGAGATTGTTTATTTATGGGGATGGAGGAGGTGACTTTTGAACCTTTGTTCGGGGATTTTAGGTCTTTTGCTTTTTTTCTGGTTTTTGTAATTGCAAGCCTGGTTTTGTAAGTCTTTCTTATGCGCTACCGAGGAGCTGTTTGTTTATTCTATTATTATAGTCGATACATCAAGTAGTATATGTACGATTAATTTTCTTGACGTTCAAAAATAATCTCAAGATTTTTGCATTTTCTTATTTTTCTGTCTCGATCAGCTGTGGAAAGATTCTGTATTGTTAACAAATTGGCATATTGTTTGAATTTTATTTGTCTAATATTCAAAAATTTTTGTTATCGATATTACTGCAAAAATTATTTGGATTGCTGAATAAGTATTAACGGCTTTATGCCAGAGTTTTATACTATATATAGATGATCATTATTTGGTATTTACGAATAAATT
>UELX01005034.1:0-15257 GCA_900480035.1 Eupelmus urozonus | reverse complement strand
GTCAACGTTTTTACAAGGGATAGTAGTTTGAACATTTACATCTACAGCACTCGTACAACATTCAAACTCTATGATTTTCCCCTGCACCGCGCGTCCCTCATAGCGGTACCCACCCTCCTTAATATAAACTTAAAATGAACCGGTCGAAATCAAATATTCAATTTTTGTTCTTCTACTTGGTGTTTCTAAAATAAAGTCGACTATCAAAGTGGGTATCTGGCAAATTGTAATTAAAAATACGTACATGGTCTGCGTTTCTTACGTGCATCATGAATACCTACGCACACTGAGGTTGGTGTGGACGAATCTATAATTTTTATTAAATTTACAAATTATCTGATATACAGAAACAAAAATGTACCTACTTTAAACGTTCCGTCATTAAATAATTATGTGCACTAGGAAAGAGCATCCATCATATCATCATGGAAAACTATGAGGCCTATCAATCCATCAGTGCCTCGGGCTACTCTAAATTTTCCGTTTATTGACGGAAGGTACGCTATTGGTCCTTGTCCCAATAAATTAGATAATTCCTCCAATGTTCTTGGTATTGGTGAGGTGACATCATTTTGAGCCCTTAACATTGCTTGGGAATAATTATGGATATCCTTTCATTCCAAGATTAATTTGATTATTTATAATAAACAAGGATTATATCTGCAAAATAATTGTTTCTTTCTTTTGATGTACAAATTGTAAACAATAAAAACTATTTTCATTTATGATTGCATTTGGCAAATCATTAAGATTTTCTACATAAATTTTGCCATGACAGCCTAATCTATTTTTTTTCAAAGTGTCTGAAAATCGTGTAACCGCTCCGCTTATCTCCGTAGTAGACAAAACCGTTGTACAGGAATCTATCTGTCTCCTGCTGTTTTCCAGCTAAATGGTACGTATCATTAAATGGCGCTACTACGCCTTTTCAAATGTCCTGCGGAATAAAATAAAATCAGTTTCATCCAACACTTTTAATTATATACTAAGAACCAGAAAAGAAGAAAAGACATGATGGTTGGGCCCCTCCCACGCCCAAATCTGTGAGATACCTGCCCTGCTCCCAAAGGAACACGAGAGAGCCACAACTCAGCTCACGTAATTCAAGTGAGGTGTGTGCCTCTCTCATTATCCCTCCATGAAGGAAGACAAGTGAATCTACTCTTAAAAGGGGGACTGTTTGTTGCATAATACCTGTTTGGGCGTTTTTACGCAATCTTAGCAAAATGAAACCCTAGCTTTATGAGAGGCTTCACAGAAGAGATGGAAGAAAGCACACATTGTTCCCCACAATAAGTTTCCGGCGCTGTCATCACCGTCTGACTTTTGCCCGATAGCTCTGTTGTGCCTTCTCCCAAAGGTGCTGGAGAGGATAGTCCACAAGCAGATATATGAATTTTTTAGCGTTCGGGGGTTCTATATACGCTTGAGATAGGTTTTAGACGATTCCTTTCTACGGAGACGGCTCTTCTCAAGCTTATGGAGGACATTGGACAGGCAATTAGCAAGAGAATGATTGCAATCCAGCTAGTTTTTAACTTTTCGAAGGTTTTTGATACGGTCTCACCCTGGCATCTTATCGAAAAACTTAATCAGGTTGCATTCCATTATTTGAGATCATTAAGTGCGACACGGTCCTGCAGAACTTAGACAGTAGAGGACAATGAGTTTAATTATTGCTCACTTATGTGGAAGATGTGAACAACTTCAACTACGAAGGAATCAACGTCGACCAGATGATTGTGTAGTCTCGTATCTCCCAGATTATAAAACTTATCCTAGAGTACGTAGCCTCGCGTATAGCATATCTGCAAATGACCGGTCGATGAAGACAATTATCGGGGAATCAAATATCACCTGTTTCGATATATTGATCAATCCCATGAAAAAGGTTGCTGATTACACTTAAAATAAGAAACTAAGATTAAATTTCGAAAAAGGTATAAAAGAACGGTTCTCCAATAAACACAAAATATTAATAACAATTCATATGAGAAGTTGGATAGAGTAGCAAAATAGAAACCGCAGAAAATGCTATAAGTAATCTTTTCCAAGCTGACAACGTACAAGTTGAAATATAAGTCAGTTGGTTGATGTGCACAAAGGGAAAAGATGTCGTGCTAGGTAACATTTTACTTTCATACTATTTATACTTGAATTACTATACCATGATTCTTATCATTTAATATCTCCGAGAAGTATTTCACTAAAGAAATCAACAGACGAATATTGCTTCTATGTAAACTCTATCATTAACATCGAATCTCAGATCTGGACTAGCCGTAGCGAATTTATGAGAAGTGTAGATGCATCGCGGGAGCTGGTATCATTACTAATATTGGTCATATAGTAAAACTTTGTTTTCTACATAAATCTGTTCATAATGAACAAAATGTACAAATTATATTGGCAGGACTATTTTAGCTTATTGGTTTAGCATATAATTTGCGATTGTAAAAGCCTGATAAAATATCATAAAATTATAGAAAATTATAGATGTATCCCAATACGAAGCTCGAGTTTTATGTATATTACCATACTTTTGCAATTGCAAAGTTCTATGATATAAATCAATTAAAAATATTTATGCCTTTACAGTAAATGAAAAAGATAAAGATATTTAAAAAAATTTATAAACGTCTGATGAATTACTCATTCAGAAGGTAAAGCTATACCTGAGGAAGCAAAAAGTGCTGATTTATTAAACGTTTCATTACATAACATAAAAACGTAAACTGTAAAACCATCCTTACACATTCGAAAACATTGATCGTTCACCCGAAAAGTACGCTCCCGATTCAACGTCAACATCCCAAAACGACTCACTCATCTCAAATCTACACCCATCCTTTCAAAACATCGCGCACACACCAGCCGTCCCTAACCTCGCGCACATAATCATCGTCCAGAAGCAGAGCGCGCAGGCAATAATAACCCTCGCGCATACGTTTCAACGTATAATTTCGGCGGCTCCACGAGAGCCGTCACTAGTCCAGAGCGGCCAACGTTTGCCCTGGCTCAACACGCGCTGGTTCTCGATCTGTCTCGGCTTTACGTGGGTGGGCGAGACCCGCGCACGCGTTTATACAGCTATATACATCGGCTGGGCAATATAGCTGGCGGGCAGTCCCCGACTGACAGTAGACCTTGATCGCGCCTCTCTGATAGGTGATTGATATGCGTCCGGACAGCTGTAATGCACACTCGCACCGCGATATAATATTTGTTTCGTTAATAGTGTCCCCATTCCCGGCGCCTTTGCGTGTGGCTGAAGGGTGTACCTGGTGTGTTGTTGCGAGTGTGGATGGTTGGGTTAAGGGATTTTAGAATGATTAATGGAGGGCTGAGGTCCTGAGGAGGGATTGATTCAGAAAAAGGCTGGTTTGACTGTTACGAGGACTGGAATTGTAATCTTCGAGTTCTAATATGTTGAAAGTGTATTATGACTGATTTGTCGTAATTATACGTAATTAGTACCTTTATTAAAGGAAAAATAAATAAATAAGTAAATAGATAAAAAATTATTTACATTTTAAATTTATTCTAAGCTAAAGAAAGTAGAAATGTCTTTATATATTTTATCGAAATAATTGATAAAACAAAACTATATTTCTTAATCTATTCGATCAATCAGCTATTTGATTTTCGTAAATAACATGTGTATCTATACGAAATTAACCAAATAATTGAATATGATGTCTGACAGATGTCGGGCATACATCGTATGACATGTATCTGCTCCGAATATCCAAAGGTCAACGTCAATGTTTGAATCTAAACACGTGTATTTTCTTTTCTTCGGTTTATGAAATCAGTCGAACGTTCGTATAATACCGAAGCCAAACATTTCACCATATTCTTTATTAACAATTAAATTTGAACGAACCCATAATAAATTGTGTTTAATTTTCCAGGATATATTGAATATCGAAACGAATTGAAGCTCTTCCCATTGTTTTTTTTTCTACTTCTTTTCATTTTTTCATCGACCCGCTCTTCCCTAAAAAATAAACTATTTATCTACTTATCGACAGTGACGCGTGCACACATCCGCGCTGAAGCATTCAGCGCAGACGGCGAAAAATAAAACTTGATGGCCGGGCAAAAAGATCGGGGAGCAAATTTTCTCTCGTTACTTGCATGCGTCCGGTGTTATTTGCTAGGCCGTGAGAGAAAAAGCAGCCGCTTGCGTCCGGCGATAATGAAGGGGGATGCTGCGAGAGGAGATGGGAGAGGGGAGCGGGCCAGGCCATGCAGTAGGCGAGCGGCCGGCGGAGCGGAGGGGCAGAATTTTAATTAACAAAACGCGCCGATAGGCGATGCTTTTAATTGAAACCGCGCGCTCGCGCGCTACCGGACTGACAACCTAATTTTTGCAAGGCGCGCTCGCACGGAAAATCTCGACGAGCATTGAGCCAATCGACATTATTCGCAATTTGCCACTGGCGACGTAAAATATAATAAATTTCGTTCATGCGGTGCCGCGGCCGCTTCGAATAGATTTTGAGTTATTAAATCTGTTTCGTTAGGAGGACGGAATAAACAGTGCCGGAAGTAAATACTTCGGTTTTAAGCGCATCGTTATCGCGACCATTTGGCGAATTCACTTATGCTTTGAAAGTTGAATTAAAAAAATACGTTTATTTATATAATGCTATTATCTAAGTTATATATTATGTAGACTAGTGTATATTAATTTATGCCTTTACGCAAGACTGTTTCCTTTGTACATGATATGAGCAAAATTTTATTTTACGCATCGAAAAATTCAATTTACACACTTTAAACTTGAAAGGATAAAAACTATTTTATTCTACTTAAAATTTCCTTACTTTTGATATTTTTATGTTTTGTTGTATAAAATAGTTAATTCTTAACAAATATTTTGAGTAAAATATTTGAAATGAAGTAGACTTGTATATTTATTTCTAATTTTTAAATGGTGCACTTTAAATGTTTTAAAAATATACAAAGGCGCTTACTACATATATCCTGAAACAGTACTATTTTAGGGAGAAAGTTGATGGGCATTCACAAGTATAGTGCTGATAAGTTGGCATCAACACTTATTTAAGGAAGGGGATGATTCCAAAATCATAATACATGCATATCTTCTATTTACAGCTTTTAAAGATAGTACACCCTCTTAAAAACTCTCCAGTAGCTAGAGCTACCGACAAATAATTCATTATTTACAATAAATTAGACAGTCACGTATCTCTCCTTTATGATTTCCTTAAATAAAACCTATTATTCTGTCGTGTACATAAAATATAATTACACAACCTTATATCAAAGTGAGTGTCGCACAGCAGCGTCGTTATACTAATTAATGCCCAAGCTGTGACCGAGCAAGTCAATATAATTTCTATTCTTCTTCTTAACTTCCACATCGATAGGGGGTTGAAGTCCGTGGCGATCCGAGCTTGATATTCTCCATGAGGCTCTCCGATTGACTGTCGAGGCGAGCTCTCAGCGAAAGCGACGCGCATCCGGTTTCACGTCAGAAATGATGGATCACGGATAAATGAAGAATATTGACTAGAAATGTTTGATATATTAAAAAGCTTCTGGCGCGTCGCTCTGAAACTCTCTTATCGGCGCCTTATATTGAAACGAGACACCAGCCGGCGGCGGATAGGCCCCCCCCCCTTATTTTTTCTCGATCGAGAGCCGCTTCGTGCCAATATGCATTGTTTTCGATTTCAGGTGCTTTTTTCAGGGCAAACTCCGTATCATGGAACGGCACCTAGATTCTTCGATAAACTTTGCTTTCGTTGATATACGCCGAGTAAGCTGATTTGTGTGCCGAGCTGCGTTTGAAAGAGCGCTGGGCGCTTAACGGTAATAGGCTTTTACGAAATGAGGTGAATCTCGGAAATTGTTTATTAAATCGATTTTACTTCGATTGTTTAACTTTGTTGTAGCGCCGCATTAATGAAAGCTAAGAGTTCTTCGAGTCATTTCCTTTTTTTAAATACTATTAAAGGCAATTGCATTTTGCAAATCATTTTCCTGCGAAATTGTTCATAAAAATTTATAATGTATGCAAACATATCTGTACTTTCAAGTATAAGTAAAGATGTTTTTGATACTCCGTGCGCAAAGCTCGATTTCGCGCACGCTCGAACAACAAAGCGTATGCCAAAAAATACTGTTCGATACATGAGCGAGGAAATAACTTCAACTTCGTGTGGCCTTTTCATCCTCGCTTTGCTCGAGCGCAAACGTCCAGACAAGGCTGAGATCACTTTCTCCCACTAGTATCGAAATTTACTATTTAATACATGTAACCATCATAATTTCTAAAATAATAGAGTGTGTCTTCTTAAATTCACAATCAAAAAATTCTAAACAAATGAAATATTTCCAATTCATATTTTCAATAATAACAATATAAAAATTATATAATAATAATAAATTGCGCTCAACGATAAATTCATTTAAAGAAAGAAAAGTACCTAATTCTCACGCGCCAGCGAAACGGTTGGCCGAACCAACAGATCCCTCAGTCGGCATCCAAAGAAAAGCCAGCCGTTCATTCACTTTTTCTACAGCTAGAAGCCAGAGCTCGCAGCCGGATCCCCCCGAAAATTTGTCCAATTCACCGTATTTTGTGTAGCTAACCCTCTTAACGCCGCTAAGACTCCAGCGCCGCGCGCGTTCTCCTTTTTTCGCTCCCTCCTCCTCCTCCTTCCGGCTCTCTTCGCCAGCAGCTCCTATATATACCTTCGTTAATGAAGATTTCGGCTTGGCGCGGGCGCGAAGCCAACCTGCCGAGCCACACACGAAGATCAAATTGATTGGGCTGTGTGTAGGTGTGCGGCTGTGTGAGTCTGGCGCCTCGATCTAGGCGAAAGAAAGGGATCCTTTATCCGCAGAACCGCGAGAGACTGCGAAACAGTCCCGGGGGTGTATCCGAAAAATTGCGCCCAACTACTTATCCCCTCGGAGTCGGCGCGAGCGCGAAACGAGCCGGGAAAACCAGAGCGCCGCGCTCGGTGAGAGCAGTGGAAGATTAGCCGGTACGTGGGAGCAGATGAAAAAGACGAGAGGAGCCGAGATGAAGATGGAAAAAGAGAGAGAGTGGGGTATTGGGTAAGCAGTCGGGAGATGCGCGATTTGATGTACTTATTTCTTTCTCCCCGGCTGAATTCTAATCTAGATAATAGTTTTTTTCTCGGAGATGGTATTCAGGTTCAAATTTTTATGGCAAACGTATGAAAATAAGTTTTTATAAATGTTTTTATACATATACATTCAAATTTCTTAGAAATCATTAAGATGATTTCTTAATTTCATTTGCTAATTAAATCTACAATTAAAATAATTTTTTTTTACATTTTGCTTAATATACTTAAATTTAATTTCAATATTAAATTACCTAAATATTATTTATTATAATTTTATTAAAAATGGAAGATTATTGTTTATACAGCAAATTAAAATTGATAAATTATTAAAAAAAATTAATTTTAATTTTAAATTTTATTATTGTAGGATTAAAAGTAGTGAGAGAGCAGCTTTCAGTAATGATTTGCAATAGTTTAGTGTTATTTTCAAGTAATTATCGTTAAGGACAAATCATCAAACCTTCAACAGCCATCAAAATAAAAATATTTACAAAAACAATGTATTTACAAAAAGTCTAGATATTATCGTTATTGTGATTTAAACATATAAAAATTGATAGTATTTTTAAAATTCTATTTATAATATACAATTTTTATAGAGAAGGAAAAATAAAATCAAGTCAATAAAGCGTAAACGAGAAAAATAAAATACAATATATCAAGAAAATAAACAACTGAATGTAAAATTACCAGTAACATATCGAAGAAGACCATTGAAACATAAAATGTTGAAGAAGACGGACAGATTGAGCGCGCTTGGTAGCCAAAAATCGAGCTTTTCCCGAGGCTAGGATGCAAGAAGAAGGGGCAATGCAAGAGGGAAAGGGAGAAAGCAAGATAGAGAGAGAGAGAGAGAGAGAGAGAGAGAGAGAGAGAAGAGCTTGCAGCGGTTGAGCTTTCGTTCTCTCTCCTTCCTGTTGGCGTTGGTTGGGTTAATCAGTCGTAAATGGGATCAACGAGGAAGCTCGGCTGCGCGCTAGTTGGGGACGTATCTAGCCTCGTAGTTGTAGTGGCAGCGGCAGGGCACACGAAGCACTCTAGTACTCACCTATACAACTCGACCCACCCACCCACACACACACGCGCGCGCACACACACAAGACACAGTAGTGGTTCACGTGCGTCGGTATATACGTGCCTGAGCGCCATCGGAAGCGATATCTGGCTCGCTCGGCGCGGGAAACGTACGTTTCGGCGTAATCTTGAGGGTGGGCCGCGGGTTTGCGCCGCGCGCGCACACGAGGCTGTTAGACTTTTTTTTATGGACAGCGCTAAAACCCCGGCGGGCTCTGCTTCTTCCTCGCTCTCTCTCTCACTCTGCTCGGCTCGTGTGGAAGGAAAAAAAGTTGCCCGCCAGACTAGAGGGAGAGAGAGTCGGTGCGAAAAGGAAAAGAAGGCGCAAGTGAAAGCGAGGAGCCGGGCCGGGGCCAACGTCTCGGGAAAACAGCCAAGCCGGCAAGATTGCCTCTTTCCTAATTTATAACTAGGCGAGGCTGGCCTTAACAATTTACGCCTCGTCCTATATACCCTTTTTGCCGGCAAGCACCGAGGCTAGAGAGCCAGCCGCGCGCTCAAGCTCAAGCTCTAGACGACCTACGACGTCCAGGACTGTTACGCTGTCGAGACACAAGATTGGCCCCTCCAGCCTTTCTCTCTCTCTCTCTCTCTTCTCCTTCTCTTCTTCTCCTTGTCTCCACGCTTCGCCCCTGTACTAACTCACTTCCGCAGCCGCGTGGGCGGGGGCTCTGCTGGCTCCCAACTTTCATCCCGCGTCGAATTCCTAGGCGAAAGATTTACGTCGTCCCGTCAGCAGAGACGGCATCAGACGACTTCGCGCGAGCGAGCGCGCTGGGCTCCCTCGCTATCTCTGGCTATTACACGCGCAGCAACGATGCCGCACGATGAGATCGTCGCTCTTGCGATGCGTAGATTTTTAGAGGGCATGGAGAATCGGATTCGGATTAATCCAACTCGTAGTCGCGGTTGTTGCCTTGACGTCGTGGGATCGATGACTTGGGGAGCGGATGTTTTTGCGGATGATGTATAGATTTTGGATTCATGCGGGTGTTTAGGAAATAAATTAATGTTTGGTCTAATTTTGATGCGTAGAAAGATTTAAATGTCATTATCGTTGATAAAGAAATTTTAATTGTGAAATAATAGGTGGTGTAACATTTATGATAGTTTTAATTGTTTAAACTTATTTTTATCTTTTAATAAATTATCTATAGATTTAGAATTTGGCTATTAGCTTAAATAATATAAAATAATGTTATAAAACATTTACAATCATAGTACTATTATTTTTACCATTGCAAAATCTATAATTTCTTACTTGATTATGTTACATTTCCTATTCAAATACATCTGATAATATTCTATTGAAAAAAAAATTAAAGTTTAAAAAAAAGTAATAATTAATGAGTGTGAAATAGAAATTCTTGATCGAACAAATTGTTTGATTGACTTTCGGGAACTGCAAGTAACACATTTTAAAACATGTAAAAACTTTCGAAATCTATTTAAATTTAGTGAATACTCGAAAGCGCGGAAATTAAATTTCCTCAGTGGGAGCCTTCGCTGACTCGATTTTCACCTTTCGTTAAATTTCCAACCGGTAAACGATCGATAAATGCATTATTCAAATTCCCGTCCTTTTATTTGTCGATGACTGCCATTTGTGGAATTCGACGTCGTCATATTTAATACATGACCGCGAGAGGACGAGAGAGACTCGAGATAGAAAGGGAAACAGAGAGAGAAAGAGAGGGAGTGGCGGGACGATCGGCATTCTTCGATCGGAAGTCAACTCCTATGAGACTTCTAGAATCCGCACGGAACGAGAGATATAGAAAAAGAAAGGTGGAATACTAGAGACAGTGCAAAAGATTAAACGGGAAGTTAAAATGAAAAAAATGAAGACCTGGCTAAAAACAGAGAATAGGTACGTATTAAAAATGATGAAAACGGCATTAAATAATCGGTTTTAATTGCTGATTGTACTAAGAATAAATGAAATAATATTTTCTAATGTTTTTTAATTGTTTCTTCCCCAGGGTCATTCTGAAAAAATAAACTTATGCTAGTATAAAATTTGTATTGTTTATGTATATAATCGCGTGCATGAGTTATTATGAAATTGTATAAATTCAAATCATATGACAACTAATACAAATTAATAAAAACTATTAAGTATAATTTTCAAATTGGAATAATTTTATATACTCTTAAAATACTCTGAAAAGAAAAATTTTTGAAAGTTTCTTCAAGGGTTATTAGTTTTTATTATTTGCGATAAATCCTAAGCGTAACAATTTGTATACAAACCACCGTCCTCGAATAATGTAGGACATTTAGGAGCAAAAGTATCACAAAGCTCTTTCGGTTCCTTACAAGATACAAAAGTTAAAGCTCTCCGGTAATTATCATATTTATTATTCCATGAAGCTTGATCGTAAACTGAACACCATTTTATTATAAAATGCACTAATAAAGAAAAACTAAACTCCACAAGAAATCAAATCAACATTCAAAGCAACTACAAAACTGTATCGATAGAAAATCCATATACAAAAGCATACAGAATAATCAAGGCGAAACCCTCGTTTGGAAAGTACCTCAATTTTATAGAAATATATCTCTAAGCACAACAAAGTAGCTCGAATAAAGTTCTCCTAGCGCGAATCCTCCCCAGCTTATTGAATTAAGCTCGAGCCGAAAGAAAGGATCTTCTCTTGCCCTTCTTTTTCGACTCTCTGCGCTCTCCGAGCCAGTCTCGCTCGATTAGAAAAAAAAAAAGAAGAAATAGAGACGAGCCCATCTCTCCTCCACCCCCACGCAAGCGTGCTGCTATCCGCGAGTAAAACATGCGCGCCAATCGCGATAGATATAAAAAAAAGAGCGGCTTCGAGGGGCGCGCGCAGACGTGTGCGCATATATATCCGAATTGCAAATTTCATTTTCTTAATGGAGCTTCAAGTACCGAGCTATAAGCGGCTTTTCTCTATACATCTGCATACCTACACCCCCACACGCACGTCGAGCGAAGAAAATAGTAGTATACCAACGTACGAAACACAGGCTCTAGTATAAAAATGTTTCATCCTTCCCCCCGGAAAGCTCGCAAAGCTCTCTGGCCGAAGCTAAACCCGTATATACGCGCGTGCACACCGCAACGGGCGCGCGCGCGTATTCGAAACAAAATTGAAATTAATAATTTCCAGCGCGCGAGCTCGACTCGCGGCGAATTAGCGAGCCGATACAATGAGCAATTTGCGAAAATTGACAAGGGGTAGGCGCTCGCGCGCGCCACTGCAGCGCGGACTTTTCGTATATACGTATGTGTGTGTATATATATATACGCTCGTTTGCGAGAGCAGACTGGCCGCCTGTAAATCCCAAATTGCTGCGCTCGATCATTTGTTATTAATTGCAGTTCAACGCGGAGAGAGAACAGATTGTTGATATTAGGCTTCGAGCGAGGATTTTTTTTTCTGCCTCTCTGCGGCCTGGCGAATCGATCTGTACGGATTGGACGATATCGAGGCATTTATAAGTTATACGCTCTTTTTCGCCGAAATAAGCGTATACGGGAGAGCACAGAGGGATAGTTTTACATTGTAAATCAGGATGGGCTATTGATGTATAGCGTTTTTCTTCTTTTTTTTGGAAAATATCAATGTATCAAACGCGTGTATTTAAAAGTAAAATTAAAATCAATATTTCACGCAATAAAAACACGTGATAGAATAGTGCCATGCAAATTCATGCGAATATTGCGGGGATATTTAGAAAAAAAAGTTGTTGAAATTCAAAAATATATAAAGCTACGAAACTTGGATTAGCATGAATATTTAAAGATTCGTTGCCGCGTATTATTGACTTTTAGGTTTATTCAACAAAAAGTCAGCCTTTGAATTATTCTTCTGAAGCCATTTCTATTTATCATGAACTATTCGCATATCTTACTCCAAATGCTTTAATAATTTACACTAACACTTCTCTCATATTAAATTAAATTAAAGAATAATTAATAAACTATAAAAACGAAAAAAAAATTTTAATTAGCAAAAGATCTAAAATCTGCGTAATATTTTTATTTACGAGAGAAATTGTTGCATTGCCCCGTCTCCTCAAAGGCCATCATCTCACCTGAACGTTGAAAATTCCGCTCTTCTCGCTTTCGAAAAGCCCAGACCAAACATTTAACAATTACAAAAGCACACGCAAAAGTTAATGCTCTTGCCTATCAGCGCGCAGCAAGCTCAACCGCTCGTTCTTCCTTTGTTTGCACATTCCACTTGGCCTCCACCCTTTTGCTCTTTTTCTTCGACGGACAAATAAATCTGCATTTCCCTCCTCTCTCTCTCTCTCTCTCTCTCCATCGTCGCTCCAATTCTACTTCCAGAGCTCGACTGTTTTGAAATTCTGGTCACGGGCACGTTGCGGAACGCCGCCTCTCTCTTCTCTTCTTCCTCTCGCGCCGGCTATACTCGACTGACTCAATTATTACTTGCTGCTACTTGTTAGCTGCTGTTTAAGTTAGCGACGGCCCGCCTCGTTTCCTCTCCTTTTCCCGCGCCCGCGCTTTTGATTCTCGCGCCGTGCGGGACTTCTTCTCTTCCCTCACGTCCGCCGTGCTACTTCCTCCGCTCTTTCTCTCTCGGCATAAATACGAGCGGGGCTCGCGGCTTAGGCTCCAAAGTGGCTCGGGCCACTTTGGCAGCCCGGAGAGGAGCGAAATTCGATGAGAGAGGGACGGAATGACAATTTGATTTTGCCTGGACCGGATAAAGGAGAGCTCGCTCTCGCACCCTCATTATTTGTAAGACTCTGTCTTTGTTTTTACCGGCCACTAGAGTAGCCGTGTGCTTCGATTCTCTTTTGTTCGCTTTGGCTTTTCCAACTCTTGTATTTTCTATACCATCTTCTTTTTTCCATCTCTACGTTTTGGCTTCATTCCACTTGCAACGCTCGTTTGGGGATCTAGTCGAATGCAAATAGAGAGATTTTTCGTTACGATTGAGATTAAAAGAATCTTGTGGAATGTCTGTTGTTGATATGTTTATACGTGTGTCATCCTCTTAAGTAGGAAAGTTCGCTTCGCTTTTTAGAGTACAAAAGTGGAACAATTCAAAACTTTTAATTAAAACTTGCTAAAAAATATGATACCAATTTAGGGTATCTGTTGCAGTTTTAAATGAAATGAAAGGTTGTTTTGTAAAACTTTTTTTTCAATGTCAACTATTTAAGTACAGTTCAAAATTACATTGGATCGAATTTAAAGCAAATATTCGAATTATATAAAAAATTACTTCTTCGAACGTACACGCGTGCTCACATATATTCGTACTCTTTTTAATAAAAAGATTTTAATCCCATTAACTTTTATATCAATTAATGATGAGGAGAAAAGAATTTCTCTTTTTGATCTTTGCGAACCATGGTGTTATTTATTTCACAATTTATATTGTCGACGTTTCTTTTATATCAGTTTAAATATGATAAAAAACAAACATGAATTTTGTAAAAAAAATTTAGCAAAAGTAAAATTAGTTTAGTTATATTGTTATCAAAACCATACTTTTAGTTACAATAACTTTAGATTTTTTCAATGTAACAGTGCTCGTACTTAACAATAATTACGACTAGTTGATTCCTAAAAAGGTCCGTATGCTCATATCGGATTTTTATTGAGGTTTTACGAGAAACGTTAGTGAATCTCTATCAGGTAAAATAAAATAACTTTATCTCATTTATACAAACTAGACCTTGAGCTTAAAAGTGATACCTTTTCTAATCTTCTCATGCGTGATCAAAATGATTGGTATTCTCACTAATAAAGGCCTAATTAATTATCATGTACCCGAAAATGTTATCTAATTTTAATATGCGACATTGTACATATAATAAGTACTGCAATCTTTTCTAGTTTTAGGTTATGTTACTGTTATCTTACTTATAATGATTATTGTATTTAAATCTGTACTTAATCTGTTCTTATAAATACTTGTACTTATATTGTAACTACTTGAGCCTCATAGGGCGATACCTCCTTAACACACTCTACCTGAATCTCTTCTGGAATCTTTTCTTTCTAACTCTTACTTTATCTCCCATTCTATACACTATTACTCTTTCCGAACCCCTTTCTTTTACTAATTTAAAACTGCCCTTGTTTAAAAACTGATCTTACTCCCATGCGTACTCTAGCGACCCAATTTTATTCGCTACACTCGGATGCTAACTACACGGTGCAAAAGTGGATTCCTTATGACACGGATAGACGTGATAGTGGGTTTATGCAAGACAGTGCTATAAAATATCGTACGATACTCTTGTAATACACGTTGCATCGTAAAGTGCTACTTAACCCTTTGAGGGGCAGTGGCACTCTCAGACTGTAACCTATTTTTAATTTCAATTATATAAAAATTGTATGCGATATCTAGCCGAATTTCGAGCTTAACATAGATTCTCGAATCTTTGATATGATTTATCGATAATAAAAACAGAAGAAGTTTGCACAGGTTACGTATAACACCTGCCAACAATAAATTACGAGGCGCGCGTAGTGCGCTAATTTCTCTAGTTTGAATTAATATGAAGTTAAATACATATAGAAGTTTTGGTTTTTTCGACTTTAAAGAAGTTGTTTTAGATAACTTACATGTTTTTTAAACAAAATAATTATATATGGAATTATTATAAACAATGGATTAATGAAAAATACTACTTTTTTAATTTAAATGTGCCCCTAAAAGGGTTAAGCCACTTGCACCGTAATATATACTATTATAGCACTGTCTAATATCAATCGATTGTCACGCATATCCGTGTTATAAGCAGTCCAATTTTCCACCGTGCAGTTAGCGCCCACAGATAGTTTGATAGTTAGATAAGCACGAAGCAATAATGAACTAATTATGCTACGGATAGGGATTTCCATTTCTCTCAGTAGGTATTGTAGAAAAAATGCACTACATTATTTATGCTTCATTCTTCATTCTTTTTGAACATTTATAAGCTTTTATTAAATCTGCAAGTTTATATTTTTACTATATAGTCCTTTTTTACAATACGTTGATAATTTTTGCATTTTTTTTAAAGATGTGTATAGTGTAA
>UELX01005033.1:0-15266 GCA_900480035.1 Eupelmus urozonus | reverse complement strand
ATTTTTGTCTTTGTACGAGTATGTCACAGCGTTACAAAAAATATAGTAATTTTTATTAAGACATTTTTCTCAGTGTAATAATAGAGTAAAGTAATGTAAAGACCAAGAATCGCATCTGAAAAAGTTCTTTGCAAATATTATAAAAACTGGATTTCCAAAATTTAAATTCAATTAAAAACCAATGCAGTAGTAAAAAGTGACTATATTTCATCAATTAAACATAAACGAACGACCTTAGATTCCATGTACACGAGTTCAATCTTGTTTTCCGCGTTCTAAAACGCGAAGTTCATAATCGCGAAGCCACAGAGCACTGTGGTAACGCTCTGCACTACGTCACAGTCATGGGGGCCCCATTTGCGCACAAATAATCAGAATTCAGCGAGGAGCTTATCGCTGGAGGACTTTTCTACTCGGGCATGTGTGTGCGGGAAATGACTGCTTCGATAAGAGACTAAGCAGGAGTGCTAGCACTGTGAAAGGGGCGAGAGTTGATGGCGGTGCCCGCGCCCGACGAATTTTCAAACGTAATCGCTCTACGCTCGGCTAGCTTCGAGATAAGCCAGAAAAAAGCTGAATTTCTATACGAGGATGTATTCCCAAAATCGTTTTTCTATTGTGTATTTTGAAAACACAGTATTGACAAGCTTCTTAGCTATAACTGCGAGAACTCTTTTATTAAAGTATTAATTTTAACATTATTTAAAACTCTTTAACTGTCGAGAATCTAATAACGAGAACTAATGATTATTGGAATTACAATAACATATACAGTTTAAAAAATTTTTCTGTTTTATTGTGTTACATTTAATCTCATTTTAGTAAAAAAATATAGCAAAAGAAATCAGGATTTTAGTAAAATGTATAATTTTATATTCAATATAACAATTTTTATAAAATTTTTATAATTGGAACAATTGTGATAAATTTTTAGTTAATGTTATTGAATAAACATCTTTTTTCTTATTACTTTCAATTAAATTTTAAATTCATAACATAGCTTCTGATGATCTTGTTCGAAAATAAATTAAAATTTAAAATTTGCATTCGCACGATACACTTTTTTCTAAATATCCTCTGTTAAATAAATAAAATTGTATGTATACTTTAGAATTTTACTTGATTGAAAATTAAATCTTAGTTATTTTATATTAAAATGTTTCTTAGTAGGAGTGATCAAATCAAGTTCAATAAACTTTCTATTTGAATTAAGATTTTGTATTTCATATATCTAATATCTGTTCTAAAATAAAGTCAGATCAAAGATTAATGAAAAACTAATGCAAATAAATATATTTTTTAAAGCAGTTTATAATTAAAAGCATACAAATTATACATATATCGTTAGCATATACAAATTTTGATAAATATTTATTATTTTTTTAATCATTATATTTAAATATAATCTTGTTAAAATTTGAAAATAAAACTCAGAATAAGTACAATTTTATTACTATGAATCCGATATTAATTTTTACGTAGATAATTTTGAAATTGTAACCGAAAATCTTTTTAACATGTTTTTCCTTTCCAAATACATATCTAAATTATACATGTAATATTGCTAAATTGATTTCAATAATTACATCGGTAAATTTAATTATAAGTTACTGTAAAATCAGTTGACACTCAACCATCTGGAGACTAGCTCTCACTATTTTTGCAATAAACTGGTTTGCTCAAAAATTAGAACCCAGAGGTTTTGAAAATTTCTAAAAGAAATCATTTTTCGATTAGAGCAAAAGAAAATCCTTTAAATTCCTAAAGTCTCTTTGTTACAATAAAACACCGTGACTACCAACCAGTACTGTCTTACGTATGCGATAAAATAATAGTAACGAAGTTGATAAATAAGAATGATATTAATATATTTTTGGCCATAATTAATGTTCAATTAGAAAGCAAATTTATTTAAGATAATTAACTACTTTAAATAGTTCGTCACATTGTCAATTTTTTAATCATAATAAAAATCATTCACAATAAAGTTTTAATGATAATGAAAAGTAACAAAAAGTTACAAATTTTTTTTTATATATTATTATTAATGATTTGTTACTGTGTAATGATGAATACTTATTCTGACTATAAAAATATATTTACATTTTCGCTAAGGGGTAAAACAAAATATAAAATAGCATTTTGTGACTAGATTTTTGAAAATATTGTATTTTTTTGAACTGTCATTTATATCTTTAAAATCCCTTAAAGTTTGATCTAGCATATTAATGCTGGCCTACTTGAAAGCAATCAAGTAGCCATTGGCCATAAAAATATTATGCGCATTTTAATTTAAATTAATCAGATGTTGGGTTAAAATATGCCTCTTGGGCGATTTTAAAGAGTTGTAAAGGTCTCTAGCAAAGTCTACTTCACTCCACTGAGGAAGATAGTATAATAAATATTATATTTTATATATAGTGCATTGATGTACTGTAAAAGATTGAAACAAAAATATTGCGATACAAAATAACATTTTATTATAAAATCGTATTGACAAATAACTGCACCACATGTGTAAAAAAACTGAACGCAATTTACCACGCTTTTTATCTGTACGTGTATAAGTATACACCTACATGACTAATCTGCGCAGGCGCGCGCGTCGGTCCTATACCCCAGCAAAATTTTGCATCAACGACTATACCAATACGGCATAAGGCCCTATGCAAACTTATTGTTAGTATTCCATCTCATTATGCTATTCTAGCTTGGAGCTTATACTATATTAGCTTAAGATATATATTATTTTGGCACGAATTATATACATTATCAGTATGACGCTCTTCTGTGCAACAATAGAAAAAATCTTGAGCTAAGTAAGTATACATTCAATATACTAAAAAAGCATGAGGGTTTTTGGTACTAAATTGGCATCAATTTTTTCTCCGTGTAGGAAAGCTGTGACATCTTCAAAAAATCAAAAAATTACTATGTTTTATAATAAAATTTACTAATATTACAGCAAAATTTGCTACATTTATAGTAAATTTTGCTATAAAATATGGCAATGTTATAAACAGCGTGAGATGCACTGAGATGGGCAGAGAATTATTGGGCAACTGAATTAAATGCTTTTCTAAAATTTCTTTACATCCATCAAATGACGATATAATTACATTTTGCAAAAATTAGACTAAAGAATCACAATTTTCACCGTCGCTATCGTAAATGTTTACAATGTCCAAAAGACTTTTTTCAATTTTTCGGAAAAAACGAATTACTTTATACGCCTGCTTTTTTGGAATGATGTCAGTTCGTTCGTCAAAAGAAATTGAAAATTTGTTTGTCTGTAAAGCTCTTTAAATAATCTTTTTATGACTATTTACCACAATATTTTCAATAATCTTTGTGAGTTCGGTTCTCTTCATTTTTATTGCTTGAAAAGCACTATAGATTCTCGAAATATTTATAATAAAAGGCAGTAATAATCAATTAAAGAGGCTGATTCCGCGCTGGAAAAAGCAAACATTATTTCAATGCGTGCCACTTCTTTCTTAATATGCGACAAAATCTATCTCTTTTTCTGAAGTCAGAATATCATTAAACATTTTATAATAAATTTTAAATTATATAGAGTAAAAGTAGAATAATTTATAAAAAGCCGAAGTAACAAAACTTACATCATTCTTGAAATATTACCTGCATCAAATTTTTTGTATTTAGTTTTAATGAGTAAAGATTTAAAAATTTTCTTCCATCTCATAAAATCTCTTAAGTTGGTAAAAAAAATTATGCCCGAAAATTATAATTTTCACAATTCTTTCATTATTCAGTAGAGAATTTACTAGACTGGAATACAGCATATTATCATGGTTCATAAATACAGTGAAAACTGCACTAGAATTAAAATTTATAATTACTAAGTCAACAGTAGCGTTTTAAAAATACAAAATTCATATTAACTCGCATGCTTGAAGATTCTTTTCGAGCTTGCCAACTGTATCATATATATTTTCATTACCAAGTTCCACCATTCTTACAGAAAACAACACAAATAGCCGCGCCATTCAATTTCGACCGTGTAATCAATATTTTATTTTTACTCAAGAAACGTATTTCCGAACAACTTCGCTTTCGATTCAACACCCATCGCCCCGACTACCTAGCGAATAATTTTATATCAATTACACGATAAAATTCCGACAATCCCATTCCTCAAAACAATGAATCATCAGCATCGCATAAAAAGGCTCGATAGCGTATACACTTACACACGGCTCGCACAACGTCTTAATTATTTCATCGCGTCGCGGTATCGCGCGCTTGCGTAGAAATTGAAATTCGCATCCTTTTCTAGGCAATCATCGGCCTTTCGTCATCTCGCGTGCGGCCAGGCCGTTACTCGGATGTGCATTAAATGGATCGCATGCGCGGCTAAAAAAGCGCGTGTGCCCTCGTCTCGATTCTTATCGCGCGGCACGAGCGACTCCTGGGTATATATATATTTATATATAGTTGCTCGAAAAGCCTCCACCCCAAACAAACCAGGCTTCGCCTGGCTTAATGCACTCCTAGTCGAGGGATTTCCCACCGACGGCGACTTATCAAGGATTTATCGCGCATAATTCGGCGTTTCGTGTCTGCGTTATACTTCTCGTCTTTTTTTTCCTCTTTTTTCGTTTAAGTAAATACGGTTTCTTTCGTTTCACTTACTTTTGTTCAATATCGTTATTACATCTTGCGTTAACTCACTCGTAATGAAAAAAGGTTTATTAATAGAATCGTTTCTTTTTGGAACACACTATTTAAGAGTACGAAATAAATATTCTTTATATAAAAATAAGGTAGAATATGGCCAAAAATTAGTTATTTTATAGTTTTGAATGATAAATTAAATTTCTACTCTTCTTTTTTATTACACCTTGCACTTTTTATAATTTTCGTAACTTTAATTTTATTTTTATTTAATTATAATACTTTCCTATGATTGAAATAAAATTTTAAACAAAATTGAGTTCACGTAAAAAAATTCAAATTTATTTAATTTATTCTGTTTGCTTCAACTTGCGGCTTTAGCTTCCTTTAATGTCAATGCTATAAATAAGAATGTCTTTCTAACTTCTTATCTATAATTATTTTTGTACCGATATACCTAATATAGATAGGTTTAAAATAAATATAATTAAAATATTTATGAGATTAAAATAGAACTTACAAAAATTATTTCTGTATTTTATAAATAATTTCACGTCTTTTACTATTCCTCAGCGTATTCAGTTTATTTTGTTATAAACTAGACACTGATTAATCGGACAATATATCATAATAATTTATCAACGATTTCAAAAGAATCACAGCAATAAATAACACTTTTTTTCCAAACCCGCGCAATGCAGATCTTTTTCCCCCCGTACAAAGTGTGCTTTATGACACTCGTAGAATGTTCTAATGAAAACGTAACACGTCCAATTTAATAAACCGTGAAATATCCTTGGAAAAAAAAAGCAACCGCTAATCCCTCTCGTCTATCTGTCCCGTAATTTTTCCGAAGCACGTACCACGCATACATCAATAATTAGAAAAAGCTACCTATGATCTCATCCGTCTCCCCAGCCTCTCCGCCACCTCTCAAACACCCAACCACACACGACCGCGAGGCGTTTTTCCAACGAAGCTTCGCGCCTCGCAGCTTGCAAAAAAAACGTCCCTTTCTGCATGCGCGAATATTGTGTCGCCTCGTATACACGCATACACCTATGCAACAACGCCCGCGGCGAGCGCTCGGGCTAAAACACTTTATTACGCACAGGCGCGCACACAGGCAGGCTCTCCTCCTTGCCGAGATTTATCGCCGGCAACACGCGGCGATTTTACCTCGATACCTCCTATATGCGCCGAGCTCGCCCGATATATGATGCTCTCCATTCTGAGCGCGCTCGCGCTTGTCATCGTGAAAGCTCGTTATATTTATTAGACGATTACGGCCGGCAATAAATCAATCAATTGAGCAATTTTTTGCGAATCGCTAAGTGATTTAGAAGCTGGAGCGCGCGAGCGGCGGAGTCAATAATTTTTCTCGCCAGCGCAAGCCCCGAGAACGCGGGAATAATAATTGCGCAAAGCCCTTGCACGCACGCGCGCGCGCGCGGAGAGTTCCCGTAGGTGAAAATTGGAGCAGCCGCATTTGAATAGGGTCCGAGCGCTGAGCCGACTTTGCAAATCCTGGAAAGTTATATTGAATGAATAAATAATCGAGAGCGAGGATTTATTATTCACGAAAATATAACGCATGCGGATTGCGCACTGAGCGCGCGGCGTGGGGCTGGCGTATGCCGCGGGACGGAAAAATGTGGTCTTGATTTGCTTACGAGACGTGTGTGCTTTCATTTATGAGAGTTTTATGGAACTGCTTTATAGGCTGGGCTGTTCGAAGAGGCGGTGAGAAAGGATATTTTCGTGATTGGTTTACTTTGGATGGATGAAGATGGCAAATGTTTAATTTGATAAATGCTTGTATTTTGCGCTGCTAGCGGAGCTTTCGAATGTTTAAGTAGAGTGGAAATTGAAAATACCAGTACCGTTCCAAAATACACTTTCAAGTTAATTATACGCGTTCTGAAAAACAAACATGGATAAGCACTTAATACAAAGTGTAGCCAATATTTAATAACCCTACAATATAAATGTTAATGTGCAACATTATTTCGAGGGCAGGATGTTACTGTTCAAATGGAAATTATGGAGAAAAATATTTAATTCGTTTTTGGTGAAGTTTTTTTTTTTCAAGCGTTAAAAGAAAATTTTGAACCTGATAAAAGAGTAATTTCTTTGACGAAATTAATGGTAATGGTAATTATTAAAGCCGTGCTCTTTTACATTGACTTCCACTTTCCTGTCGAGCAACTCGGAGTGGCCGGTTTTCTAATGATGTTTATGAGATCAAATAAATTTTAATGGCTTACACGGAGCGTCCTGAATCTTTCTAATTACGGAATTCAATAAATTATTCATCAATTATTCTTTTTTTACTTTAAAAGCGTAATTCGAGAAAAGCTGAATTTTTTACATTTTGAGCCATGTAAAAAATATATAATCTGAAAGTGATCTTGAAAAGGCGTGTCTCATATATGGGACTGTAAGATTTCGTAAAAGAAAATAACTGAAAAAATGCAAAAAGTTTTTGAGATTTACAAAATTTATTCATTCATTTTTTTTTTTTTTGCTTTTTTTTAAGTTCCGTTAAAATGGCCTAAAGACTTATCACATATTGTTGTAAAGGATATTATATATTTATAAACAATTCAAATCAAATTTAAAAAGTATACAAAATTTGTATGTATACTGATACAGGTTTACGTGTATTTTAATGATTAATCTTGATAATAGTAAAGCATATTATAAAGAATTAGCAAAAACAAATACTTAGTTTATACAAAAGCATGAGGCAGCTATTAGACCTCTTATATAGAATTCCAAATTTTCCAAAAGATACCTATGATAGTAATTTTTTATCCTTATTTGAAGCTCCGTAGAAAGTAAGTAGTTAAAAGTTGCCTTAATAATAAATAAAATTGTATTTTTCATTTTTGTATTTCTAATGTTTAGTTTATAAAAAAAAATTTAATTGAATTTACGTAAGAAAATTTCAATTTATGAAACAGTATTGTATAGCTTTACTCTATTAAAGATCTATAGGTTTTATTAGTTATACTTTTTCGTGTTTCTGTTAAAAGAAAAAATTTAAATATTTTTAATTTGAAGTACGTTTATCAACAATCATACGCTTGATTCACTCTTTATTGAAGATCATAATATAAGATGATGCACAGAAAGTAAAGAAGATTTATGTATAGATTGGATACATGATGAAGTTTTGGGTTTCCTTTGATCCATAACGTATAGTCCGAGCTCATCTGTTTCTCCAATATCAGCTGTAAAATTCATTTAAAACTACACAAAAAAAACATTTTTTATCATATGAACACAACTATAGTTTCTAAAAATTGACTACTTCGATTTTAGTTTCTCAAAATAAGCCATCCGTAAATACAAATGTTAAATTTTATCGTTTGAACGTAGATGGAATGTAGTTTTAATATCGTTATTAGGAGTTAAATCTTGAAAAACTATTCAATCACATTTTTATTTTACAAATTAATTTAAATCTTTTTAATTTGTCAAATTATATAAATAATCCTTTAAATTCTAAGTTTGTGTTTCTATCAAAAAAAAAAATATTTTTTGTGTACTTTTAAATGTATATTGCAGTTGATATAACTAGAATTTCAACTAGAATTTTTCGAAAGCCTATTTTATAAACATATTTTTCTTCCGTATGGCACCTTCCTTCTCATTGTATCTATAGCCATATTTTTGTACATAATTTTAACAATATTGTTTTTATAAAGTAGAAAATTATTCGATTCTTTTTTTATTGCAGGAGTTTGAATCTACATATCTGATGACATAGCTTTCCTTTGATTTTGATAAGGATAAAAAGTCTCGTCGCTAGATAATTTTTAGAAAATCAGTTATAAATCCTGAATAAAGATGAAACGATTGTTATTTGTCATGTATTTTATTATTATCATGATCAAAAATATAAATACATTTATTTTTATTTATATTTATGATAATAATGTAATCATCACATATTCGTATCCGCGTTAGTTTACGTAAGAGTGCATGTAATTGTATAAACGTACTATTATAATATATGTTAAGAGCAAATTTATTAAGTAAACTATTTTAAAAAATATCTATCTTTTTAAACCATCTTATTGTTAGAATAATCTTAAAAAAAATTCAACATTTACAATAAAATTTTTCATAAGTCTTAAATACTTTTCAAATTTCCTATAAATGATATTTTACATATCGTAAATGAATTTAATAATGTCCGATGAAACTTTTTAAAACATCAAGATCTTAAAAAAAATAATAATACAAATTATGTAAAATTTAAATGAAATAATCTTTTTATTTTGTCAGATATATTTATCTTAACAAATTTTTAATAGTCCAATAATCGAGGTATGTCTTTTCAAGATCTAGTAAGTGTGCGTTATAATACTTGCTCAATTAATTAAATGTATTCTTTTCGAACAAAAGAACAGCTCAAATTTAAAGTCTATTGTTTATATTACTGTATATAACATTTAAATTACATAAACTATATACATATAATAGTTCGGGTAAAAATTAAAAACAAAAAGACTAAAGAAAAATTTAATTATTTCACTCATTGCAGACTTATCAATTGTTATATCGAATAAATATATGTTTAAAATATCTGTCATTATTTTGTTGGGAACGAAATTGCTTAGCAACCATTGTGCTGGGAATTATAAAATGAAGATCTATAATTATAAATAAATTACAAATAAATAATAATATTTTAGCGTGACTTATAAATTGAATTTAAAATCCTATACGAAAATAATTTTCTAATAAAAATTATTATGACAGTTGAACTAAATATGAGGAACTCTATCATAGAATAATTACTGTAAACAATGGTAAAAGTTACCCTTATGAACTTATAAAAATTATAAATTTATTATAATTCATATGTTATTATAATTAATAATATAATAATAATATTTCATATGTTATTATCATTGTCACAACAATATTTACCCGAAAATTCTTTCCCTGAAAATTGTAACTTGAATGTAAATAGTATAATATAATAGCTGTATCACTTCCATTAGTAGTTAGTAACGTTTTAAATATAAAAATAGATCAAAATTTATCACAAACGTGATCATTGCTAATCTTTCGTTTTTGAATACATAGCTCAGAAGATCTTATCCCGCAAATAAAAATAATTGCACCAGTCTTTTGCGGCTGATATTTCTATTTTACAAGTGATACAGCGCAATTACATCAACAATACTTCTACTCTCAAATAAAACTATATTATACGTGTTTGACTAGTAAAAAAAAAAAAAAACGTAAAATAATTCAATGATCTAATAATAGTCGAGAAGCCGCTAATTACATTGCGTCACGTAAGTTTGTTTGCTCGTAAAGCACACCGGTGCCGAGCGACGCTTGCAGCTGTAGTAGAGAACCGCATGCTCGCAGCTCTTACATATATGTAATTAGTAAAATATCGCATACTCACGCATAATCAGCAACGTTTTGACATACTCCGTAGGTCCGACGTAATTGTCAGTCAACAAAACAGTCTTCTGTATATCTTCTATTCAAGTTTGTTTGCTTCCTTTTGAACAATCCACTTATCGTTATCATGCAGGAACGAGAACGAAATGTAAGTACTCTTTGGATTGGTCTTTTCCGTGCAATATTAATTTTTAATGATAGACACTTTGCTTTCGTCTTGATTAGCCTTTGCACTGTACGATCAAAGTTATCAAAAAATTTTCTAATACTAAATTAATAAATTAACCATTCGTAAATTTTCGAAAACTAAATAACATACGAGTTGACTAAACTTCATGTACATAACGAATAAACACTAAACGCCTTAAATCACTGTCTTCATGCTCATAGATACAATATCTAATCAATTCTTGTTCGTCAAAACGATTTAGGTAGAAAATGCATACCTTGCTTACAATGCGATAAATAAATAAAAATACTACAAACGGCACTAGCACAAATAACCACTAGAATCACACGTACATAGCACAAAATCCATCAGCCGCGATGCTGCATAAACACTGTCAAATTCCTCGGTAATCGTTCATTGGACGCACGCCGTTGATAGTCCAGCTCGCACTAGCCTCGGCAGTCCCGCCAACGAGAGCACAACAAGAAAAAATCGAATTCGCGAAGAAGAGAGAAAGAGAGAGAAAGAAGAGAGAAAACGATAGAGAGGCACAGCCGTATAATCGAAGGCTCCTTTTTAGATAAGCGAAATCAGCGTGCCGCCGCGGAACCCAGCTGTGAGTAAGAGCGAGAGGGAGAGAGAAAAAGAGAGAGAGAGAGAGAGAGAAAGAGAGAAAGAGAGGTTAGGTCGTCTGTGTCGCAACCCAACGCACACAGGATCCTCGGGAATCGTGGTGCAGTCGCTGACTGCGGCTCTCAAACTGTCCTGGACAGTCACCTCTCTCTCTTGCCGGAGGAGGAGGAGGAGGAGGATAAGGAGAGGGAGGAGAGGCCGTTAAAGAGGGAGAGTCACGCGCCGGGGCAGGAGCGAGCCTTTTGCCGCGCGAGTCCTTTTCCTGCGCGCGGCACACTCACGCAGGGCGTTGACGTCTAACTGCGGTCGAAGACTCGCGAGGGGGCAGGGCCCCTCTTTAATGGACACGCCCATCTCACTGGGGGCTCCGCCCCCTATAACGAGAAAGGCAAGCGAGCGAGCGGTTTATTTGTGGAGAGTCTCTCTTTATCCCCCCTCTCAATCTCTATTTCTATCACTATTTCTTTCTCTCTCTCCTCTCTCTCTCTCTCTCTCTCACTCTCTCTCTCTCTCTCTCTCTCTCTCTCTCTCTCTCTCTCTCCCTCTGTCTCTTTTATTCGCTCGCGTGTAGAAAATATATAGTGCACTGAGGATATATTCGCCTCGAGAGAGATCACATTGTTATGCGACGGGTTGGTAGATAAGAGGGAAAATGTCGAGTGCCGGACGGTATGCGCAAGCGGCGAATTCGTTTGAGAGTCAGCGTTAGTTTGAGCCAGAGGAGTAGGACGTCAAGGATATGAAAGTATGAGTGGTGTGTGTAAGTGTGTGCGCGCAGGCTTACGTGAGAGAGAGAGAGAAAGGGAGCAAGAGAGAGAGAGAGATAGAGAGCAACAGAGAGAGAGAGAGAGAGAGAGAGAGAGAGAGAGAGAGAGAGAGAGAGAGAGAGAAAGAGAGAGAGGTAAGTGCGTTGAAAGAATTCTTTGGGATTGATGAGTCGACGTGTTGCTTGAGAGGGTCCACGTACATTCCACTATGCACATTGTTTTTTATTTACGGCAGATTTTTGGTAGATTTACGATTTTTATTTAATTACAAAAAATTTCGCTTTTTAAGTTTTGATGATTTGAGAATACGACTAGTCAAACAGCTTAAGGATTAGTGTAGTTTTAGTTAATTGATTAGTCATGTATACGAGGGTTTGATTGGCTGTTTTATTACTTTTTACATAAATCAAAAAGCTTTGCGATTAATGTTTTAATAAAAGGTATATTTTATTATGGTTATAAATTTAATGAGAATAAAATACTCGTATATATATAAACTGATTTTTGTCGTTGTTAAATCAGTGTTTTTTTGGCTAGTTTATCAATATCTTCGTGATTAAGAATAATTATATTTTAACATATTATGTCAATTTTTTACGAAATTGAAATACAAATCATCTTTTTTTTGTCAGAAAATTCTCTGAAAAAGTTTCAGGAAAATCTGTGGTTCAGTGAGTTCAATCTTTTCTTCTTAGGCAACTCGAAGGACTCAGGTTGACTTGACATAATAAAATATTAGTTACTTTTAGGTATTGGATATAAATTTTATGTATTTATTGTATATTTATTTAATATTATCTTAACACATTTACCTGTTTATATCGTAGTTTAAGTCTCTAATATTGGTCACTAATATTTGAATTTTGGTTTTTATGTCTAGGATTTTGGACAACCTTATTTATCAAATACCAAACCGGGCTTATGTTACTTATTTAAAGTAGCATTATCCAATATTTAAACAATTTATTTACTATCATCTAACATTTTGCACCGTGTGTCAATTCACATTTTTGAAGAAAGTAATTGTAAGCTAATTTTAAAGAGAATTTTTTTCAAAAACTGAATAATTTAAAAACATTAAGTGGGTTCAGAAGGTAAAATTGAATTCAACGCAAATATAATGAATGCAAAAACATTATAATAATTAAATTTATGTTTTACTATTTCTGAAAGTAAAAAACATTTCATTAACTTGTAATGATTTTAACTCAAGTCTTGAAGAGGGACAAAACACAATATTTGTTTATGATTCTTATGCGTCTTATTTAATACATCTAGAGGGCAATATGTTTCTACATATTGAATAGTTTTTAAAACAGTTTAAAAGAGATTTATGAAAGTTTATTTCAAAGGAAAATATGTCGTTTATAACGATTCTGATTATTGTATATACATATAAAAAAAAGAAACTTAACATTCTCGGTGGAAGTGATTTTTTTTATAACCATTTAATGGCAAGTTGATGGTTTGCAAGAAAGAAAATTTCTACAAATAGCCATTTGATGGTTGCAAATGGTAAAATTTTATTAGATTTAGTTGACATTTATAGGTGATGTTTACAAAATAAAAAAAAAATATGAAAACATTTTTTGCTTTGATAGTGCATATCTGAAATATACCAAAGTAGTTCCAAATAGCAGTTCCTCGTTTAAGTCGCTACTTTGTATAAACACTTTCAATCATTTCTTATATAATATAAAAATAAAATAAAAGCACTGCTCTTTTTTTACAAATATTAACATTATTGCAGTAATAATGGGAATATTACAAATATTGCAGTAATAATGGGAATATTACAAATATTGCAGTAATAATGGGAATATTACAAATATTACAGTAATAATGGGAATATTGCAAATATTACAGTAGTAATGGGAATATTATAAATATTACAGTAATACTGGAATATTACAAATATTACAGTAATAATGGGAATATTACAGATATTACAGTAATAATGGGGAAAAAATTAAAAAGGTTATTAACTTAGTGAAGAATATTTCTGTATTTTATATGAAAATTACTTACTAGATTTTGTATGAAATTTGTTGGAGAGTTTAGTAATTATAAAGATCTTAATAATCTATTAGACTTTCATTACTAAATCTAATAAAATTATGAAATATTTTTTTCCTGTACTCTTTTTGTTTGCTATGTTCCTTATCTAAACAGTAGAAAAACACACCAAATTTATTAAATATATATATAGGAACTGTAAATAAATAGATTCTCTATAACTTTTTATATGTATGTAATAATAATTTAAAAAAATACTTTATTTTCTTGTTATTCAAATTAAAAAGAATTTAAAAAATGGATTGTAGAACACTTTTTATTATATAGCAAAATTATGACACTTGTATCATGAAAGTTCAAGATCAAGAATTCATTGATTTAAAAATAAAATTACAATAGAGAAACATAGCACCTATTTCGATTTTCATCGAAAGTTTGCATGCAAATAAAGAGTATTTAGAAAAACAAATTATAAAAAATATTCATATTTCTGAACCTCAAATGAAATCTAGTACTTATAATTTGTTCTAATGCCTTTCTTTAAGAAATATATACTCTAAATCTTTAGAAATATGAAATATAATCTTAAATATGTGTTATAATGTCTTCAAAAATGATGTATCTTTAGTATCTCATTATAAGTATTTGTGCTATGAACTATTAACATGCGGTAGAGTAAGAGGAAATATTTTTCAGGAGATATTTAATAATTTTTCAAGCCATTTTTGATTGCCTAAGATTTTTATAAAGAATAAATGTTTTTTAACAGACAAAGTTTAAATTTAATTTTTTCATTTAGTCTTATGGACTTTTCCTTTGGATTTTTGTAACACACATTTCTAGTATATTGTGATCGTTAAAAGAAATATCAGTATCAAAATAAAACCGTTTACTTGCGATTAGCTGCTTTAATCTCTTAAAATTTATCTTCAAAGTATCGTTGATATCCCTTTCTCGGACACTCTGGTCACTTATTTGCCAATATAACGAAATATTGATAAAATTATTATATTATTTGAATTAGTTACAAAAATAAATTAAAACCAATATATAATCATACTATATATATTACAGTCAAAAGCTAATTATATTACTATCAAGGAAAATATATGACGTTTGGGTCATCAAATTGGATGAAACTTGGCCAACAAATTCTATATCCTATATAGATTAATAAAAGCCTCAGCCGTATATTGCCGCGAATTATTATTACGTAATCTACGTTTATACTTATAAAATCTTTGACTATCTTGCGAAAAATCATTTTTTAGATGAGAGAAAAATCTATCCTTTTTCTAACTATATTATATTTTAAACTGGTGAAATACTCCTTCTAATACACACCTTTGTAACTAAGAAAATACAATATCTTGAAACTAACTTTCAAAATGTTTATTAAATTACTCTCTAAAAGTTAAGGAGTAAATCTGTCAAAATTTACTCCTTAGCGAGATTTACTCTTTATAACGTCGCTCCTAACGAAATCTAGTACTTTTCAAATTCCCGGCGAAGATAAAACACTTTAAACTTCCAACGAAAACTAACTCACATCGCGCGTTTCCCGCGAAATCTAGTACATTTTGCTTCCTCCCGCGAATACTAGTACTTTC
>UELX01005032.1:0-15269 GCA_900480035.1 Eupelmus urozonus | reverse complement strand
TTATTCATTTACTGAACGAGCACTTTTCTTCTGTTGTTTTGTACAACATATCTCTTTTACTGTTGACCTCATCAATTTATCCGCAAACACAGAATGACATGTGACTCGCACTAAATAAACACTTATTGTTAGAAAATTATTCCACCTGGCTGATGCTATTTTTTATGTTGGAAATCTGTTGACGTTTGAAGCTGATATTCTAACAATAAGAGCGTCAACCAGAAATGACTATACGTATACGAAATTGGAGAACAACATGTACTATCCTAGAGTATGTGTCTCTAGTGGTCGTTCTCACTACTTAATTAGGGACTGTCTACAATACGCCATTCCCGGCGGAATGTATTAAAATAAATAAAATACATTGAAGGTACAAGAGTTTAAATATTTCTATCTGTTCTAACCGTCGTGGATACCTATGTATGTTGCGTGATTTGTTTTTGTTTTGATCATAAATAGTTCAATAATAGGATAATTTTCTTATTCAAATGTTGAAAACAATTCAGAAATAAAAAAAATTACGACATTTTTATTTTAGTCTTGAAGTGCATGGCAATTTAAATTAAATTTTATTTTTACGTGATCTCTCATTCAAATGTCTAATGTAAAGTTTTCATTAATTAATATGAAACAAAGATTATAAGATCAAATTTTTATTAAAATCGGTTATGTTGTGTATCTATTTTTTAACGTACCGGACGACAAATAAAAATAAAATAGTCGTTGTAATTGTAAGAAAAGTCATATAGACTAATTAAAGATACTATACGATACTGCTTGAAGAGCTGACTATAGAAATTATGTAAAAAGTTATAAACTTTACCATAATTATAGTTTTTAATAATGTTTAAAAAGTCTGTTGTTTATTAAACAGAGTTAATAGATATCCAAAGTTTAAACATAAATGTTTAGTCATATAATATAAGTTTAAATTAATTTAAAATTTATTTTTTTTAATCATAAAAATAGAACTAAAAATTACAAAAATATTTTCGACTTTTTTCTCATATAGGTAATTTGTGAATGCTAAACTTTCTTTAGCTTATACGAGTAAGAGGTATTAAGGTGCAAACTTTTGTCCTTTTCATCGCGCCATTCCTTTTCTGCCTAAGTTTTGATTAGAGATCTGATAAGGACACGGTCTTGACAAGAAATCTTTGACAAGAGCCAAATTTTCTGTAATTTATGATTTCCATCCGGATCGCAGTCAACCAGAAAGCCTTTAACCCATAGCAGGTGATGAGAATCGCGCATCTCATAGCCAGAAACTATGTTTTTTCGGTCGGGAGATGAAATAGTATATTGCAAAACAATTTTAATGCATGGATTTACTTGATATATGAATGTTTATAGAGATGGATTTCAGTGTCATTTATATTTATACATTCTAAATTGGAGATCGAGTATTAGGATATTTAAAAATAAAGGTGATTTCATTTTACGTTACAAAGAAAATCAGTTGACAGTAAACTGGATGACAAAATCAAATCCGCTACTTGATTATTCATTTAATTTTAAATGTTTCTCTTTAAATGAATTATTGCATGATTAGTAAAGGTGTAAATGCATATGTATATATATATATATTTAAATATCACAAATTTATACTTTTTGATACGATCAAAGCCAGACAATCTATTTCCTTTCTTAGTCAATATTAATTACTATTTACGTTTTCAAAACCATTGAGGCCAGACCACGCGTTTTAAATAAAACATAAAACTAATAAAGTTTCTTGCAATTTAAGAAATTAATTTTATTTTCAGCAATCAATAAACTATCCCGTTCTTCACTACATCTCTCTCAATCACAATAACAAGCGCTTAGAGTAAGACCACTGAAAAAGTCCATACCCTGCCAACCCAAAATAAAATCACAGTTCCTTAACCATGAGGGTAGTGACGACCTCAGCGAGCATCGGCGCCGAGAGCATTTTGAGCATGTTCTTAAAGGTCGGCAAGTTGATCACGCTCTGAGCGTGTTGGCTCAAGAATTCGATGACCACGGCCTTAAGGCTCTTGGTATTGTAACAATCGGCAAGTACCAGCATCTCGCCGATGTTGAGCACGCTGAGATTGTCAATGAGCTCGTCCTCGCAGGCCTCCTTCAGTCCGTTAATCTCGTACTTGTGTGCCGCGGCTAGGAAATCGCTCTTGTAGCTCTTCATCCCCTTAATCTTGCCGCCGTAGATGAAGCGCAGTATCTGCTTGAGGACTTCGAGCTCGACGTCGTCGATCAGGATGACACGGCTATCGTCATCCTCTGTCGGCTCTAACATGCACGAAAAGACACGGCTGCGAGCCGACAGGATGTTCTTGTGGACGTTGAAGTCCTTCTCGCCAACGCGGATCTTGGCGTCGCTGAACTTGCCGGTGTCGAAGAGCGTCTCGAAGCCTTTGCTGTGGGAATATTTTTTCTTCTTCTCCGTTTCGTCCGGCTCGAAGCACCTCTCGTTCGTGGGCTTCAAGTACGAGAACATCTCAGCGCCAAAGTACATTCTGCAGACGATGGCGAGCCTGCCGCCCTCGCCGACGTAGCCTTTCTCATCGTCGAGGAGGGCCGCTTTCTTCACGAACTTCTTTATGGTGCGCTCCTGCTGATGGAGCTCGATTTTGCTGAGCAGGATATCGTGAACGATGCACTCGGCGTCCTGCGAGTCCAGGAGCGTGATGGTGATGCGCACCGGCTTGTTCACCGCCTTGAACTCCTTGTTGGCAAGGCATAGGTACAGGGAGAAGTAGTCCTCGCCGTTGACGTCGCAGCCACCCGGGTACATGCAGAGCTGCCACTGGATGTTGTCGTTATCGTCCGCCGAGAATTTCGGGGAATTGAAGAGTACGAGGTTGCGCAGGAGGCATTGACGGAAGTTCTTGAGTTCCCAGCAGTAGTAAAAGTCGATCTGTTGAATATCCGTGACACCGCGCTTTCTAGTGAGCCGGCAGTTCACCTCGCCTCCGGCTACTGTCCAATCGTCCTCCGTGGATTTCTGTACCGACAGACGTTTACTAACGGCATCGCTTTTTTGTACGACTGTCGAAGGCTGAGAGGTTAGAGAGGTTGAGTCGAAGTCTGATTGTTCCTGCTGAGCGATGATTGAACTCGCCACATTGTGAGGTAAGCTGATGGAATTTTTATCAGATTCAGAAGTCATTTGAAGCTGTGGCTACTTAGTGTGGATAGAGTTGAGCTGGAGCTGATCTTAGTACGCGGGAGCACTTAACCTAGATGCACGTTTATGTTAGCTTAGAGACAGAGCCGGCTGAGGCTGAATGAAATGTAGGTAAAATTGAATGTTTACCTTGGTAATCTTTATTCCACGAACTTTTATTCTAAGGAAATTTGATTGCTTCATCGATCGTGATGAATTATGAAATAGTTTTTACGGTCTCTTAACAAAACTGTTCTTTTATAAAATAGATTATTATGCTATCGCTATAGGTTGACAATTGTGACTTGATTCTAAATGGAACCCAGTATCATCTTCGGTAAATGTTATCGTTAAGACTATTTAAATATAGTAAGAAATAAAAGAACACTCAGAAATGCATCAAAATGAAGTTTAATATGATAATATTTTGTTAAACAAATTGAAACATTGGAAAATATTAAATATTAAATATTACTTTGTTTTAATTATATTGATATTTAGGTACGAATTTTCGCGCTGTTATGAATAAATCAAGAATAAGTTTCTATTATCGTAAAATTTAATACAATATATTAAAATTTAAGCTATAACTTTGTTTACTTTTTATTTTTGTAATTTTATAATTCAATCAATCAACTATGTAATTATAAAACAAAATATTTATATTAAAATGATCATTAAAAATTACATCATTATCCATCAGAGTTGAGCTTTTAATAAAAAAGGGAAAAGAGCAATATTATTTAAAGTTATGCTACTAATTATTAATGATTAGTTATATTTTAAAAACAAATAATGGATTGACTTACAATACAATTGGAGAATAATTATTTAATTTTCTGAAATCATTTATCATTTACTTTTTATTACTTCTGACTTACCGAGGAAAATTGCCTGGTAGAATGAAAATTTTCAGAAAATTACTTATGGAAAATATTGATGTCAAATAAAAATTATCATAAATATTTATGCAGTAATACTGAAGTTAAAAGCATTTTATAACGATGTAGTCAAATTTAGCAACATTTTTAAAACAATGCGCAGTCAATTTTCTACTTCCTCTATAGTAGACACAGAAGTTTCTGAAAATAATACGGTTTTAACTATTGTAACAGTAAAAATAAATATTACAAAATAAATTTAAGAAATTAAATATTTTTTTCTCTAAATTTATTTGATATTAATAGTTAGTTTATTTTTAATTAATACTGTTTCATTTTAATTTTATTCGTATTATAATCTCAAAATGATTAATCTTATGAAATGTTTATGGTATTTTTATTTATATTCATATTTTGCAAAAATAATTGTTAATCAAGAATTTGATTTTGCGCGTATTTTAGCTAATCATATCCCCAAACAAGTAGTGTTAATTACTGATACACAAAGCACTCGCTCTTTTTCGCATATGGCCACTATAAGAAAAATAATTAAGCGATTTCCTACAATAATTCTATGTAGTAATGCAATTATATTTCCATCTGATGATAAAAACTCGGGTATAAAAAATTTATTAGTATTAAACCATCAACAAGAAGTCTTGAAAGTGATTTTAATCGATTCAAATCAGAGTGTAAACGTCACCCAAGAGCTAATCAAACATATAATCTTTTTACATAATTATACCAGTAAAACACCGAAATCAAAATGTATCATTTTGCTTGCAAGTTCTACAAATAATGTAAATATTTTGCAATTTCTCAAGTTTGCTTGGAAATACAAATTACTTCAACTTACAGTAATTGAATTTTTCGAATATGAAAGTAACAGATTAATAGGTTTGTCTTATGTTGACAAATTAACTATCTTAGTCCATCAATACAATCCATTTTCCAATACTTATAAAAGAGAAAATTTTTTGAAGTGTAATAATATATTTGATAATAAATTGGTTAACTTTAATGGTTTTGCATTAAATGTAGCATTCTCTGAGTACTTAGCATTTACAATGGTTAAAAAAGATTATATTTCCAAAAATCTGTGGGATATAATGGATGGTTGGAATGTGGTGGCAGCCAAGACTTTAGAGAAGTTTTTAAATTTTACAGTCAACGTTACAAGTTTAATTTCAAATAACAATATATTGAAATCATTTAATGTTACCCAAGCCAACAAAAAAAATATTAAACTTACTGGTACAGTTGATTTTTATTTAAACCAATATTACATTGTTGGTCCCGATCAAGCCCGTGATCATTTAGTGTCAAAATACGATGTAATACCAGGTGTATTTTTATATCCTTCAAATGATAACGTAATAGTCAAACAATATGGCTTTTATAAATCAAACGCATTCTTCTACTTTGAATATTTATTGAACATTATTATAATAACAATTTTCACAGCAAGCTCTACTAAACTGTTAAAATTTGATAATAAAATTTGGAAATCTCACAATATTTTTAAAATTATATTTGGCTCAACCGTGGGATCTTTACCTAAAAAAAACGCTGAAAGAATATTTTTCTTCGGTTTATGCGTTATATATTACACTTTTTCAGTAACGCTTCTAGAAGGGTTTATTCCATCTTTTTGGAAGCAAAAAACTTTTTTAAATCTAAGAACATTGGACGATTTAGTAAAATCTGAAATAATACCCCATATAACCAATAACACCAAAAATTTAGGTCTAATCAGTGAGAATCCATCTTTACGAAAATTAATGAACCATTCAGCTACGTTAAATTTTTATAACGATGTCAACGAGTGCATATCGCTTTTACTACAGCCTGACAATAATAGAATTAACGGCTGCGATATACAATCAAGTTATGGTCTTTTGATAGCTAATAAGTTCACAGAGTCAAGAAATTATGAATGGATTGTGAGTTACGTTGAGGAACCGATACTTCTTTGTTGGTCGACTATGTGGCATTCATCTACATCGCCATATGTAAAATGTTTTGATAGAATTTTGATGCAGTTTTTTCAATCTGGGCTTATGCGTTATTGGGAGGATGAAAGTCTGAGGAAGTATGCTTCTCTACGCAAGGATATTTTTGGAACTGAAGAACTGCTATTGCAGTTAACTGTGAATAATAGTTCCAACGCTACAACTCAGTATTTATCGGATCTTCAATTAATTTACTTTTTCGCAATAGGAATATTAATTTCCATAATAATGTTTGTTTCTGAATATGTGATTTGGATTTATATTACAAAAAATTAATTCATATCTAGGCCGTAAAATTTTATGACTGCAATGGATGATGCAAACATAATTTTTCGGTATAGTGAGTCCTACTAATTCAACTTTATAAATCTACCAGATATCTCTGTCCTTGCTAATCAGAATTTTCGTTATAACACAAAAAGTGGTTTTGCGAAAAAATAATAGATTTAAGAACGAATGAACGATTTTTTTTCTATGCAAAACTTCAAAATATTTACTACTATTAAGTACTTACTATTTTAAGAAAATTTTGACTTACTTTTATTGTAAATTTTTTTTTTTAGTAAAAATTTCGTTAAAATGTTCAAAAAATTTTAATTACAATGTGATTAAAGAATATTTATTAAATTTGCTGAAATCACTTACCATTTAAATTTTATTTGTGAAACGTTATTAACATTATTTGGCTAAATGCAAGTTGTCTAGAAATATTTATACATATAATAATTCATACATTAAAAGCACTCTATAATAGTTAAGACATATTATATAAGCAGTGCAATGTTCAAGTAAGGTCGATAAATTATTTTTTAAAGTTGTTATTTTGTATAATTAATTATAGTTTTGTTAATTAAAATCATTGGCAATAAAAATATTAATAAAATTAGTAAAAAGTTTTTATTATTTACAAGAATAAAATTTTTTTCAGCAAATCTTTTTATGTACAAATAGTTAATTTTCAATAAAAATGTGACCCCATAAGTATTTCTTGTTCGTAAAATAATGTACACCTTAAAATATTTTGACACATTTAGCATGCAGTAACATATCACGGTTATAATAATATTCGCCTGTTAATAATAAAATATTAGAGTTCAGTTTCGTTTAGAACAACATCGCAGCATTTTCACCCATAAACAAAATAAAATTATTTTTAATTAATTCTTAGTGTAATAGACTCGCTCAAAAATTGCCCAATCATTTTTCCCATCTCTACGGCATCCTTAAGAACAAAAGAGTGCTGATAACCTTGCCTGCACCAATGAGCATCTACATCTGGATATTTTGTCTTCAATTCCAGAAAATAACGAACAGGTGTCCAACCATCCTTGCTGCCGTAATATAAAAATAATTTCTTCTTGTGTTTTGATATCAAAGCGTCATTCAATTCTTTAACAATGTTCATTTTATCTCTGGCAAGGAGAAAAACCCGTTTCAGGGCTTCCGGATGTACCAACTGCAACGCAGCTTCTGTACAGCTCTCTGGGATGCCGTAGAAAAATCCGAAAGCTCTAATAAGAAAGACTTGTAGTAGATGTGGAAATAGGTTAAATACCCAAGAAAAATATATAAGAAACCCAGCTACTCTGAACACCTGGAATAAAAAATTAATTAAAGTTAAGATCATTTCGTTTTTTGTCGTTTTTTTTTTAAGAATCATCGACTTACAAAGCCGGTCAAAAAATGACCATTTGGACTTTCAGCCATTCGTTCTATGGTAGGGAATAACAAGTAACATTTAACCACATTATCAGCAATTTCTTTGTTTTTCAACAAATTTAAAGTAAACCAACTACCGATGGAATGAGCAATAATGTGAATTTTGGCATTCGGTGGTGCGTATTGCTTAATAAACTGTATCTGGAACGTAAAAATTTCTCATTCCACTTTTTCATTTTATCCACAATTTATAAGCATATATTTTTATCGTAAAACATTTATGCGCTTAACTTATACCTTGTGTTCTAAATTACCCTCCATATCGTATAAATGCCTGTGGGTTTTGATATCGGGATAACCGTTTGGTAGATTTTTAGGCGGCTTGGTGTGCCCTGTGTGTCCAATAATCCATATTGGCACACCAGATGGTATTTCCTTTTGAATATGCTCCGCGAATTCTTGGTAGAAAGCTGGTACACCTGGATTTCCTGATATAATGATAACGATATCTTGTTTTCCATTAACAACAAATTTTTCTTCAATCCATTGGCCATAGCTGATAACTTCTGTAGGGACATTATTAATATTTACGATTCCACGCTGCATCTTTTAAGTACAATACTTTTAATTTATTTCTTCTGTCTGTGAAACTGAAATAAATAAAAGAATATGTTCGATAGACTGTAATATACTGTAAGAGACGATCCTTAAAAGTTTGTATCAATAATAACTGATTGACAAATTTTTTATAGAAAATATTGATTTCTTTCCAAGGACTGATAATTTATAAAACTAATGGTTATTTTTATGAAACAAGGAAAGAAATGGAAAATAAGTAATGATTGTATATAGTCGGGACATCATTGATATCCAAAAAAATTCTCAAACAATTATCAATGCCTACAAGATAAAAAAAAAATAATCGTATATGACCTTGACCAAAGTACAAAGATTATGCAATTATTAATAGCATTATGCATATGATGTCTGTTATTTTAAATATTAAAATATTCAAGTTAAATTTAATTACTTAATTTTCTGAATAGATAATTTTACATTATATTTAAAAGGGTCTCACTAATATGAACAAACAAAATAAATAAAAAATATGAAATATACTTTTATAAAAATTATGAAGATCTTTAAAAAGTCAAAATAAAATCAAGTTAATTGTATAAATCTTGTTTATTTACTATTTAGTATTACTACTAAATCTTTCGAACAAATAAAATATAGACACATAAGTATACACTCGAAAACGTATTGTTTACGTTTGTATTATAATACCGTAAGTATATATATATATATATATATATATATTTGTATTAGAATTTGACAAAATTATTTTGTATTACTTATATAATTGCAATTCAAATGTATGACATCATTCAGCCTGATGCAATATATTAAATAGCTTTAAAAAGTCAAATTATAAAATAAAAAATTATTTTGAAAATTAATAATCCGTTACGGGAACTTTTTACAACAATTTCTTATATTATACGGAATAACTTAACTATTAATATTTTAAAATCAGTAAAGTATTAGAATTATATTACAATTGATAGAATACTACTTTTGCACTTGTTGTAGAGCACTCTTAATACATCTTCAAAGTAAAAAGCCATCACGAGAATAAATTTAAAAGTGAATGCAGCATTAAATAAAAACTGTCACAACTCTAAATAAGAATTTAAGAAAAAAAAAAGAATGTTTACTACCTGGCGTCACTTAACCGTTCAAGAAGAACCTTATAACGTGGATTCTTTCTTGTTGTCGGATTGATACTGTGCGCGAGAAGCTTGCGAGAGTTATACAATGCTTACATATTAAAACTCTTATTATAGTATACACAATTTCAGATTTCGTTACCTCAGACCAACGAATGCCAAGCAAAAAAGAAACCAGTTAAGTATAACTCTACTGCTATCACGTCATGCACAACTTATCTTGATTTTTTATATGTAAGGTATTATTTTAATTATTTGACTCTTTCTCTTAAATGCGCACAACTTATAAAGTTTCATGCAAAAATGAAGCCGTCATCATTCGTCCGTTTATTTGATAGCATTAGATAAATTTAGGTTTTTATGTTACAAAATTAATGTTTTTACATTTTTGATAATAAAATGATCAATTGACTTTGCAACAGCAATTGCAAAATCTGCATAATACCCTGTTTATATAAAATCTAGTACTATTTTTTTCGTTATTTTTTCTTATAAAAAATGTTTTTTATTTGTATAAATTTTTGCGTACGATATTTTTGGAATTCATTTGAATTTCAGGTTCTTCTTATTAGAATTTTTAAGATCTACTATTGTTAAATAATACAAGAAATGAAGTTTGCGTGAACTGAACAGTTTCTTGTATAAAAAATGGATTTCAATTTTATAACTCAGTACCAATATTTAAAACATGGAATTTTTCCAATTAAATCAATAAATCTGTGAATTTTGTAGAATGTTTTTAAACATCCTATAAGTATACCTCAGAATATATACATATATATTTTTTTATTATTTTTATTAGTTATTAATTTAAAAACAAATGAAAAATCTAATGTACATAAATAATCTATTTTATAATAATACACAATAATGTATTTAAATCTTCATTTTTATTTTGACTTGAATACACAAAATCCAATGATTTTACGTTGTAAATAATGATAGTAACAATAATAATGCAGTCGCATACGTATATCACCTTTGACTTTTTAAATACAGACTCACTCAACGTATTAAGGCGTACCAAATTGCGAATCCCACAAATTCTTCATGGGAATCCTAGAATTTGAATTAATAAACAGCTAAAAAATAGAATATAATCAACATAAACGTTTACGGGCGCTCTACATTATGTTCCGTGTGCTGCGCTGCGTCGTATCGCTCGGGTCGCCTTCTATAGAAATGTAGAGCACTACATAAATGTAGAGCTCCAGTTACAAGTTAATTTTTATTATTATCAAACGCATTTTTAAAATTATAAAAAGCTTATATCCGAAATAAAGCTGTAAAAAAACTTTACTAATCGCAAAAAGCTTATTTTCTACTGTTTCGCCACCACACAAACTTTTTTTAATGAAGCTAAGAACATTAGTAAGTATATACGTATACCTGGAGCATTTGCAGACACCATTCTGGCAATTACCCGCGATTCTGCCCTTCGTCTCACAAATCTGCTTGCAGAAAAAAGGTTCGTTTCTGCAAATCTCTTGGTGATGAACTGGACTGCGGATGATATCTTCGTAATTTTTGGGTCGGAATGGATCGTTATCATAAATGTCTTGAAAAATTTCAAAATTTGCGATTTAAATTTGTTGAGTATTATATTCAGTTATGAAATAAAATGTGGAGAAATATGAATTATGGGCCAATTATAGAACCAATTTTTCAAAATTAGTACACGATTACTTTGTTTTTATTAAAAAGTTTTTCCGTAAAAGATAATCTTTTTTCGAGATGTCTCGAACTTGACTCGATCGACAGCTTGAGAAAAAGAAGTTTAGCTTAGGTTAAAATATAACCTATCAACAAATTATACAAGGCGCGCGTCAACTAGCCCCGGTCTCCCCTACTGTGTAATCCAATAAATATGTCAGAGTTTTTATGTGAATATGCATTATTTTTCTACAAATTTGTCGGATTTTATGCATTAGTACTTCAATTAATTAGTACAAATTTTTACTTGTCAAACAAACACTTATGAAACTTAGATAAAAGAAACGTTGTTTTTCGTAGTTTTGGTAACTGATTTAAAAGTTTACTTTATCTTTTAAAACGTAGTCAGAAAAGAAATAGTAACATTAATAGATTATTTTTACTGTATAACATGTGAAAATATAAAAGTGTCATTCATCGTAATTCGCCAATAAAAATATTAAAACAATGTTGCTTATTTTTTAAATTTATTTAATTTCATTATCTGCGGTACATTCAAAGTTCGACGAGAATTTTAGAGCATTTAAAATAAATATTCATTATAAATTTTTATAATAAATAACTTTTTAAATCTTTGAAATTCTATTTGAGAAAGTTAAAAGAAAGAATATACTGGTCAAAATAAATTTACAAATTTAAAGTTTAACAAGCTAACGATTCAATGAGAAAATCAATTAATAAATCAAAAACACACCTGTGTCAGGGATCGTATGCACTGTGCTTACTACAACTCCAGCAACGATAACAGCCAGCATGATCAACTTCATTTTCAGAAGGCTTCTGACTTTTTCTACATTTAATAAAAATCTTTGGTAATTGCAAAGAACGACTTGGTGTCATATTTTGTATCCTCAACAGACACAAATTTTAATGTTTATATTGCGGTTGTAGGAGGAAGTCCGATAGTTAGAATATTTTTTACTTAAGTTGTTTATATTTAGAATCCCAAAATTTCGAATTGCGCACTTGCGCACAAGTAGTTATAAGAATTTCAAATCATTCTAACTGATAAATTTAGAAGAAATTTAGGTAATATTTTTATTAAGTATACTTGAATAATGATTTAAAGGTGACTTTCATTTATTGTTTAGATCTTTTCATATAAATGAAAATATTATTTTATATATACTGCCCTAGTAGAAATGATTCCATTTAATGGCTAGTTAATTACTAGAAAAAAATGGATCAATGCTATTTCTTAAGCTCTAACCATTTTGAATGGGCAAATTTCTACCAGGGTATAATTTTTTAAGTGAACTTCCTAAAATACTTTGCACGTGTGGTTTATTTTTATTATCTAAATCATCGAAAAAATGAATAAATGAACTTTGTTACTTTATGCATTGAATTTATAAACTTCTATATTTATAGCACTTGAATAAAAAACATTATAACGATCGAATCCCCCCCCCCCCTCCTTAGCAATTATTCTTATAATTTAAGATAAAACAACATTGTTCGGATATTACAAATATCATAAAAAACAAATTATTTTCAAAAAAAGATACATACGTCGTTATTCCCAATCACCGCAGCATTAAACTATACAACCTACTTGGTTTGAACTGAACTGCCCGTCACTAGCGAATCACATGTATGCTCGCAAGACTTGTATATGAGCAGATACAAGTACTTACTATCGTTTCAAATAATTAATCGATTGCTCTTTAACCTTTATGGTCAAATCTAATATTATTAATTCGCTTTGCAATCGAAGCTTTCGGTTCAAATTTATTTCCTTATTATATATTTTACAATGATTTTACGGATTTGCTCCTTTATAAGTGAAATATTTATTATTTAATTATCTTTTTTATACCTGGAATAATTACTGTTAGTTTAAAATACTTTATCAAATAATTTTATGAGTGTCAAATCTGTTCATAAAAATTATCATATAAAGAGATGTGACGTAATAGATACAATGGCGCGATAAAGAAACTTTATTTTTTTAATAAAAATAAATTTTATTCGCAAAAATAAATTAAACTATATTTTAAAGTATTAAAATTAAAAATAGATAATTTATTCTTTTTTAATTAGAATTAATAATTTATAAATATAAATATAAATTATTGACAGTTTTATTATTCCTAAAAACTATATTTATGCTTATATATATCTATTATTATTATTATAAGATTGGTTTTTGAAATTTTAAAAATACATTAAACGGCCCGTCCACCCCATTGAGCATCCAATATCGGTAGATGTTGTAAATTTCAATGATGATTTTATCATGTCCAATAATTATTGATTTGATCTTTCCAGTGTTCAATGACAAACACAGTCAAAATATAGTAAATAGTTCATAAAAATGATAATTAAAATTTTTACCAGCGTCTAAAAAATGGTGATCCAACAGAATATTAATTTCCGTCCTTAATATTAATTTCCGTGTCACCTCCGTGCAAAAATATAAGATAGGTAATCGAAGATATTACTTTATTATTGGCTATAGGTGATCAAAATAAAGTTATGAATTTATGACTCGTTTTAAACTGTAAGATACTTAAGTTGTAGTAAGAAAACAATATCTCAAAAATTCAAATGAAGTTTCAGCCTGATGAGTAAAAGGTTTAAGTTTCAAATTGCAAGTCGGAAATTTTTTTTTGCCGACGATACAAATCTCGAGATACTTGTGATGCAATTAGAAATAGCATTTGCATTAGCAGGAACAGTTATTATATTAATAAATAATTTATTATATTTAAAAATATCAAAACGGAATAATAATTTTCGAAATAATTTTATTTAGTATTTTAATAATTACAATAATAATACTCCAAAGTAAAATGACATTTTTTGCGGTTTTTTTACCTGCCAATTTATTGGCACGTAGCTTCCTCAAAATATATTTCTATATATGTGTTCGCACCGCTCTCTTATTTTTCTACATTTATTTCGCTTAACAATTACGCACATGCATACTCACACGTATTACGCACAAACATATGTATCAAGCTCTTTAAATTAACACTCTCGCAACTCACTGTATACACGTACACTCACACATATTCGCTGCTTTATGCGAATATTCACGCAGTCGCCGCGCGCTTTATTTTCGCGCGCGAATTATCAATCGGCGATGCTCAGCTGAGTCTAAACATACTGGCTTGTTTTGATTATATACTTTAAAAACATATCTGAATTTTTGCTCATATATATATAACTCGTTTTTATTCCTGAGCGGACCTTTTCCTGTCGAACTTATTTATTTAAGTATTTACTTAAGTATGTTTAAGTATACTTTTTTTGAATGATCGACATTTTTATGAAAATTTGCAAATGTTGTAGTGCTGAACCGGTTGAAAGTTGAAATAGTAGATACATGAACATCCAAAATAACTATAATTACTATCTAAAAGCTATGGATATTTCTTGCGGTGTTTTTCTTAAAGAAGTATAATAGTTCTACTAGTATACCGATTGTGCAGATTATAAAGTTCTTTGATTATTATAAATAATATATTGCAGAATTCAAATTAATATAAAAAAACCGTGTATAATTTAAAATCTATATAAAACAAAAACAAATAGATAAATCTCCAAATTACTTTTTAATCTTAAAACTGTGTTAAAATATAAAAAAATGAGCTATTGAACATTAAAATTGTACGTTTCGTTACTAAAATATTTTCATTCAAAATTTTGACTAAAAAAATATTAAATCATACTCACGTAACCGTTGGGCATAGAAAACGCATTTTTTTCACTTTTTAATATTTTACTTTAATACTAAGCAACGTAATAAATCAATCTTTATACAAATTATAGATATTGATATTCTTCATTTTTATAATTTTTTCATTTTTAAATTTATTTTGGGAGTTCTAAATCCTTTAAAAAAACATATTTATGTTTAAAACAATTAAATAATGAAAGCTAAAATTTTTTTTTTTTTGTTAAATATAGGTATTTTTATGTTCTTTTAATCTGTGTCCAATTTAAATATTTCGTCGCTATCATTTAGAAAACTCGAAGAATAATTTTTCGAGTAATGTTTCGAAAATTGAAAATTCAAGATAAAATAAAAACGCATGTGTGAAATAATAAATGGATTTTTTCTTGGACATATGTACACGCGCGCGCGCATTCTAAAATTACGTGATGTGAACTTCTTACA
>UELX01005031.1:0-15270 GCA_900480035.1 Eupelmus urozonus | reverse complement strand
TTACATTGCCGCCATATTGGAAATTGGAGTCTGAGTCCGACTTGGAGTCTGAGCAACGACTATAAATTCGGGCCTTAAATTTTAAAAGAACCGATTAAAACGAACGTAAACCTCTTTTGTTTTATTAAGGAAGACAGATCAAGAATAACTTTTATAATTATTTACTTTGTCTTATTTTTCGAAAAATATTCATATTGTTTAGAATTAGTTTTTTTTTTTTTTATAAATTTCGTTTAATACGATTCTACAACGCATTTAAAGGAGAATTCGAAATACTTAATTTATACTTTTCAATTCTGGAACATCCGTGTTTAATGAAAAACCTATATTTTTTTATATCTAAGTAATTTAAAAGTGATAAAATTATCATAAAATCTCGCTTTGTCACTAGTCCGTAAAATGACTCAAACGTAATATTCGCAATATACAACTTTGTTAAAATTTTTTATCAATTCTCTTAAAACGGGTGCTTTTAGTCAATTAATCAATAAAATCATTAAAATTTCCTTTTCTTACAAACGCAAAAAATATAAACATAAGTTATTACATTAATATTATTAGTATCACCTTCCTAACGAAGAGATTCAATATATTCGTACAATTTTGCATTTCTGTAAAAAATCTTTAACTTTTCTGCTCGTTACGCAAAAAAAAACTAAATTAATCACACAGATTTTCCACTACTCTACGTGTTAACCACACAAGCACGCTAAACGAGACCTACAGAATCTCCCGCGCAAACAGACTCCAGCTGTTACTTAACCCGGCTGATAATCAACAAGCCATTGCTTCCTCTCTCAAGTCTTCTCTCTTGTACATATACGTATATATAGCTATGCAGCCTGGCTTTCTAGGAAGTCACTAGACCACCGTCGTTTCTCTTCCGGATCAATCAAATCACCGAAGTGTTTGCCAAAGCCGCTTGAAAGTGTGTCATGCATAATGTGAACTTTTTGTACGATGTAATTAATGACTTGTGCACTTTTGAATATTTGACGTTGGCACGTCTGGGTATTTATTTATTACCTTTTTTTGGGCGAGTTGATTTTTCCGTGCTTTGTCGAACCGTCGTGTTTAAACATTGGAAAATAGTCATTTATACTTTCTTTACGCGTATATATAAATAAGTCGTTTTAGTGTTAAATCTAGATAATGCTCCGAACAAAAATTTTATCTATTTTTACTTAAAATACTTATAGGAATTAAACTCGTGTACTACTCCAACAATTTCATCATTTCATGTCATATAATTATCTCGGAAAAATCAGCAAGTAAATTAACGATTGGCTTCAACACTTTTTTATCCTAAGGAAAGTTGCACACAGACTTCGTAAATTAACGGTGTGATGAAAATGAGTAGACGAAAGTCATCCATTAACGAAAGTTATTCGTACATTTTGCGTTTTACGCTCAACTATGACATAACATGTAAAATCGCTTACATTACGAGAAAATCAGTATATCGCTAAGCTAACTTAATATATCAAAATCTATCAAGTTACAACTATTCAATTAAATTTTTGCCACCGATTTGAGCTAAAAAATCAATAATATGCCGTACTGCCTTTACTGGTAAAACTCTGTAATAATAAAGAAATAAATCAATATTTTAGGCAAAAAAGAGAAAAATAATAAAAATTAAAATTATATACCTGTTGACCATGTGTAAATAAAGAAGACACCGTGGAATGGAACATTCTTCGTAATTTCTTTGTATGGCACGTATCACTTCTTTCGCGGCGTATTCGGATGAAACGGCGCCAAAGATTGACGGAAATCTGTGAAATTTTTTTTTAAGCAAGCCGTTAAAGTAAAAAAAAATGCTAATTTAATAATACGAAAACAAACTATTACCTGTACTTTGGATCTTTTGCAAGACCAGTGTCTACATAAAAAGGATAGATTGTTGTGAAATTGATATTTGACTTCTTTGCGGTCAATCTTAATTCCTCCATCAAACCTTCCATTAATCCTGTAAATATTAGATCTTACTAAATCTAGAAAACTAATAATTTGACTAAAACATGAAAAAGTATTTTTAATTAATTCGAAACCTCTGACTGCAAACTTGGAAGCACAGTAAGGCACCTTGTTCACCACTCCGTAAAATCCGCACATACTGCACATACAGACAATGTGTCCCTTTTTGTTTTGCAACATTGCTGGCAAAAATGCCTGTATCGTCTGTGAAATAACAATGTGTTAAACTGAATAAAATAGAACACTTATTATGAACTTTTTAATTGACAAAATTTTGCAGAAATAGAATATATTATTACGAATAACGCCTATATAACCCCTTCAAAAGTAATATAAATTAAATTAGCTAATAAATACTAGTAATTATAAAACTTTATCATAATAAATACCTATAAAACTATTATACTATGTATTTAAATTTTTAAATAAAGTTTTGCAATTGTATTTCACTTGAATATAAATTAAAATGTGAGAAAAATGTAGTACAATTTCATTTTCTATAATGTTATTTAAAAGTATTCGATTACTTTAAATAATATTGCTTTTTCTATACGAGTTCTCAAGAGACATATCTTATGATATCTTGAAATCTCACGATAAATCATATAATATTTTTCAGTATAGGGATACGTTAAAGTCTAATATTAAAATATGTCAATTTACTAAAAACCATCGTTAGTAGATGTGTAAAAAGTACGCAAAATATAATAATATTTTAATGCTTTATCAAAATTATATACGTATAAATTAAGCCTACCCAAAAGTTCGACATAACATTAACATCGAAAATTCGCTGAATATCTTCATCCTTAAAATCCAAAAAAGAGTGGTGCATCAACACCGCCGCATTGTTGATCAAAATACTGACGTCAGGTATGCCTGCTTTCCTCATCAGCCGCACCGCCTCGCGCACCTCCAGCCGCTTTGACACATCAACTACGAAACCGTGGACCTAAGTAACATGCGAGTATCGATATCTTATTTAATATTATCTATTCTAATCCGCGCGTGTAAAATTCGAAATTTTTGAGAAGTTACTCGGAACACTTTTTTATTTGATGTTTATTTTTATTAAATTTATAGATTAACTTTCAAACGTATTTCGTTTTACAGATTTATGCAATTTTCTATTCTTTTGCTCAAATTTTTTTAAGCTCACGGTAGGATAAGATTTTATTAGCATATAATTGGATGTAATATGAGGTAATATTTTGTAAGAATCATGACCGAAGGGATTAATCTGCATACTGATTCATGAGAGACGATCAGAAATTAGTTTATGGGTCGTAAATAGTTGTTTGAAATCCAAATTTCCGTTCGTCAATAAATTTTCAATTACGATTTACGATAGCTTATTATGGCTTTATTGAACTTATTATTAAAAATTATATTTTGAAATAAATTACTTTTTAATAGTTTTATTGGGTGTATTTAAAGGAATATTTTTATAAGAATAAAAATAAAAACTTCTAATTACATAAGTTATAATTATATATAAAAGAAAACGTAAGTCGATAAACTTCCTATAACATTAATTAAATGTTTTAAATGAATTTATTGCGTGCGAAAAAGTTCAACATTATTGATTGTACGCAACACGTGTGCTTATAGGTAATCTCGTTACGTTGAAGCGACAAAGTCCAAACTCTTTGAGACCACCACCTTCTCACACTAGTTAAGTGAGAGGCTGTATATACTCTATCTGTAGAATAGAGTTAACCAGATCAGGAGAAAAAAGTACTTAATGAAATATTATTAAAAATATCCCTAAATGAACACTTCCTAAAAAAAATTGACATTTTTTAACCAAAAACATCTATTAATAAAAAAAAAATCAAACAAAAACCAATTATCTCGAGATAGATCCAATATCTCACATCCCACGCCATTACCTCTCCAGATTCCTTGGAAATGATCCTCATGGTCGCTCGATTCGCCTCGACGTCCGTGTCCCAGCATACGACGATGCAGCCGAGCGCTGCCAATTGCAGGGCTAACTCCCGGCCAATTCCGTGGCCAGCTCCTGTAATCTAAAATCGCTTACGTCAAAACGAAGCGAACGATATCTCTTTAATTAACGGGAGCTCTGGGTTATAATCCCTTGATATTCCGCGCATGATCGAATCAGAAAGAGTCCGACAGTTCGTTTTGAATATAATTGCTTTTTTCTTTAGGGCGATGTGTGATGGACTTTCATGTTTTCGCAGGATGGATTTTAGATTTGATTAAGTTTGAATAAATATTCGGAATGAGAGTGATAGTTTTATTCGAGGCTAATATGGTCAGACGAAGTCGTTTTAAATTGATTAAAGGTACTTAGAAGCTTGACTATAAATGTAATATTATAAGGTAATTTAGTTGTCCAGAAAATTGTTAAATTTTTAAAGAATTTATTTAACTAACGACTCTGACCGGTCAGTAATAAAAGAATAGTCTTACAAAAATCTGTATTAATTTTAATGAATTTTATGTTAAAAAAATATTTATTATATTACTAATAAATTACATATTTAAAACATTCAGCGGACCCTAAAAAAAAACACTTATCTTAGATAACATTCAGTGGTCCAATACAACCTAGGCTTCTCAAAAACCGTTCTAAAAAATTCAAAATTTTCTTGTAATCCAACTACCTGTCAAAAATCCCAAACCCTAAGCAACCAAAAATCACCCAATAAATCTCCCAAAAATCACCAGTAATCCTTACCAAAACAGTCTCTCCCAGCAGACTCTTCTTAGCCGGCGGCACCACCAGCCTAACCGACGCCACCAGCACAGCTATCGTAATCCTAGCCGAGAGCATAAACAGATCACAGGCCAATCTTGGCAGAGGCGCGATCGCCGAAATCGCCCTACAAACCCTCGAGAGGCCACGTTTACGCGGGCTCTTCTGCTGCGATGGCGAGCAGGAAACCGGGGATGGAGATGGAGATGGTTTGAGGTTAGTTTTGCCGTGGTCGTTTCGAGGCGTCGAGATAACCATGGCTAGGACCGAGGAGACGACGTTGCAGCGACAGATACGCTGGATGCGGGTCAGCAGGTCAGTGTTATTGTGCATATGTGGGCTGTGTTTTGGGTTATGGCTGTGGTAGGTTAGAGGCCGGATTGGCGAGAGAGATGGATCGATCGATGGTGAACAATCGAAAATCGGGGAAGGAAGTATTGTGTAGCTGTCGGCGAATTCAACAAAGTTAAATTTAGTTTAATAATATAGAATCTTTTCGTATAGCTATATTTGATACTAATGCGAGAATGTGATTTTAACCGCATGTGAAAATTTTCGATCATAAAATAAAGGAAAGTAAGAAGTTTACTTGAGGTTAAAATCATTTTTTTGTCTGTGTATCGAACAACATTTTTTATATGACGTGTAAGAAATTTGATTTCAGGAAAAAGTATATGTTTCATTCTTTAAGACAGGAAATAAATATTTTAAATAAGAATCGTTAATATTGTTTGATAAGTAGTTTTTTATTAAATTTAATCAATTGAATTTACATGGTCATATATTACATAAAATATGATTTGTCATGTATTTTCTAAATATGAACAATACAAGTAAAAAGTTAATTTGAGGTCAAATCCACTTTTTGTCCTTGTATCAAATCATATTTTTGATACTTTGCATATGCGTTAAAAACTTGACTTTACGATCGCTTTTTTATACAAGCGTTCGCAAAATCAAGTTTAGAACCGACGTGACAATGAAAACTTTTGTAATGCAAAGTATCCACTTAAAACTTTGAACAAATTCTTGCGATGCTTACAATTCACCAAGCAATTTGTAATAAAATTACTTCCACTTAAAGTTTAAAAATTTCGTAGATTTGTTAGTTATATCTATGTAGTTAAAAAATAACCGTAAATAGATATAGAACTTGCTATGTGGGAGCGCTGCGGCGCACGATGTTCTAAGTTGCACACGCATAACAAACAGCTATAGTTCTTGGAATATTATAAATTCATCTATTGATAATCAATAGAATTTTATAGTTCCATATTTGTCACGCTAATATCACTAGAATCATTGTTTGCATTAATTAATTTATCAGCCAAGTTATAAGTTTGGATGTTCTCAAGTGTCTGATAAAATACAGATGTGGCACCAAGACGAATTCGCCTATTAGATTTATCTTCCTCCAACCTCACCGCTTCCTGGTTAATTATCGAAGAAATTTCCTCAGGCCTTAATACACTGAAAGGTTTATTTATTTCTTTAATTTTTTGTTTTATCCTGAGTTTTAAAGATATCTCCTCTTCTCCAATTTGCAGGTCGCTTAAGTCTTTCGTTGGAGCTTCCAAATCATCATATTGTAAACCAATTTGATGCAAATTTTTGTAGCATTTGTATTTTCTCAAACCTCTTTCGGAATCAGTAGGGATATCAGTAGGCGAGCGAATTTCATCATACTTTTTCTGTATTTTAAGATTCCTATATTTATCCGGAGATGTAGATCTCGAACGACTTCTGCATCTTTTTTTCCTTGGTTCTTGATTTGATTCACGTCTGTACTGCTTGATCGAGCTCATATTTTATAGAAGTTACAAGTTCCCCGATAAAATACAATAAACAAAAAACGTTCTGCTAAACGTAAATAAATTTTATAAATTAAAAATATACTTTAGATTATTTTAAGTACAATCTGATCGTACAGTCCGCAAAACTCTTGCTCATACAAACCAATCTTGTACTTTTAAAATAGGAAGGTAACTGAACACATAGTGTAATAGAATGAAACATTCAGAACAAGAATCGTATTTATAAGCCCGATATAGAGGCTTCAAGTTGCAGCAGGTTAAGAAGTTACCTTATTCTAGGTACTCATGGGGATTAAAGAAATTGGGGCTATTGTATAATGACAGATTATAAATTCCACTAACTGTAGCTGAAATCATTTGACTTGTTGGGACCTGCATTCAAAAGTGGCACAGATAGGTCAAGGCTCTGGGAATTTGTCAAATTTGTTGTATCTTTTCCCTTTTATTTGATAATTATGATATCTATTATTGTTACTACATTTATTTTATTTAATGTACACCTTTTCTCGTTAAGCTTATACGTAAGACGTGTAGTAAAGCAAGAATTTGTTGAAAATAAAAAATATATTATATATTGTAAACTGTCAGAAAGAGAAGTATAAACTATATTGAAAATATGTTCAAACTAATTTATTTTATTTTTTGAAGTTAACAATATTTCAAACGCGTCCCCCGGCCCCTCACACATATTTTTCATAATAGGTCAATAAATCATTTAATTAAATTACGAAAAAATAATGAATCAATGAAACTATTTGTTAACTAACGATAGTTTTTTATTGATTGTATACACGTACGTGTATTAAATTTATATTGATAAATGTCTATAATTATATTAATAATAAATATTGATAAATATATTGAAAATAAATCCTCGTTAATTAGAAATTTATAAACCATAAATTGTTATTTCTAATATGTTTATTATTAAGAATAATTAATAAGTTACTAAATTACTCAAAAGATTATAAAATATAATTTCAAAGTTGATTTTAATAACGCTGAAATCTTTCTTTATTAAAAATTATCTATCAACATATATTCAAAAATGAATTTTTGAACAATTTTATCTCAATTTTTTACTCAATTTTAAATTTAATATTTATTTATAAAAGTATGGTATTAAAAAGTAGAGGCATACATAGTTATAGTTACGAGATATAGAACTAGATGCCGCTCTCTATTTATGTTACAATACATACTAGTATATTTTAAAAGGTTGAAAACCTAGATAACTTCTTTATCATTATTCGATGAAATGAATTTATAAGTAAACGAATTTAATATAATCAAAATCTTTCCTAATATTATGATTTTTTATTATAAAAAATGTTTATAAAAATTCCATTAACTTGATGAATGTAAAAAATTAAAAAACTTAATGAAATAGCAATATTTCTTACACTATATAAAAATGTAAATAAACACATTATTCATATATTTGATATTTGTATTCTAAGTATAATCTAAGGAAAGTGGATAATCTCTAAATTTGAATGTTTTTGGAATAATGGTGATAAAATACGCATGATAAATAATAAAACGGACTCATCAAGGCAAATTGGTCTTATAGAAGACAATTTAGTAAACTAATTCATTAATTCTATTAAGCATTCAAACCGCAAGTTTCACTAATACCTTTCTGTACAAATAACCCAGATGATGATGACTGCTCGTTAGCTCGGCAATCAATAAATAAATACCACAACTACGGAGGTCAATAATAATTTAATTCTTTAAACTAATTATAAAGTAGACACAATAGACACTAATAATGCCTTGGGATCGATGAGGCGACATAAAAAGAAAAGTAAAGAAAAATTAGTGAAAGAAGGATTGTTTGTACTAAAGCGTTGGTTTTTTCTATAATTGGCTTTCATCACTGTCATAAAATTAAAATTGATACGATCATTATCATAAAAAATTGATCTTCAAATCTTTATAATGATGTTTTATAAATATTTTTTTTATGTGTATTCATAGAATGTATTAGAATTAATATAATTAAGAATATCAATTTATCTTTATAATATTCACTATATTTGTTATTAATAATTATTCTTTTTAATTAATTTAAAATATTGATACCTTTAAATTGAATTACGAAATTTAATAACAAAAAAGCTTGTCAATCAATTTTATTTTTTATGTTAAACCAATAATTCTATTTTTATTCTGAAAAATACATAGTTTTTCTAACTACAAGCGTAGTTGAAATATCGAATTTTTAAATTATTGCATACGTTTTTTCCAGAAACTTTTCTGTTTTAAAATATTTATATTACGAAAGTAAAAAATTTTTAATCAATTTAGTACTGAATGGAATAAATTAATTTTGGTAAAATTACATAATTTTTCTTAATTAAGACACGTAATTATACAGATAAAAACTTTTAATTAATAACAAAATTTAAATTATTGTATATATTTTTGCCAGAATTTTTTTTAAATTTTTGAAATACCTTTATTTTAAAAATAAAAAATTTTCATCCTTTTAAAACCGAATTAAATTAACTCTGGTAAAAATATATGAATTTTCTCCATAAATGCACGCAACATATTACATAAAGAAATTGTAATTAAAAATTTTAACAATTTTCTCATTTCGCTTAATTTTGGATGCAAATAATTAATTATTTGAAAAAAAAAAAAAAAAAAAAAAAAATGAAGGTCAACGAAATTTATGTAAACTAGCAGAATGTATGTTCTATATTTAGATGCAATACTGTATAATAAAATCATTTACATGTATATATCTTGTATATAAATTAGCAATGTATTTAATTATTTTATTTTTTTTATAAAAAATGTTGAAAAAATTTTTCCCTTAAAAAAGTACTTAATATTTTTTTATATGTTTTCATATATTTCATAGCACAGCATCATTTTACTATTACGCTGCATTCAAATTATTATATTTTTTTATAGTAACGTGTTTTTTAAAGATATCTTCTGTGTCACTCTTCCTATAGTTAACAGTTGCTAAATTTAATAAAATCAGAAGAAAGCCATGACTGTAATTTACTTATCTTATTAGGGCACCCAACTTTTTTCTATAATTTTATAAAGAATAAAATTCGCGAAATTCTATTATTTTAAACTAATTTTTTTCATTAAAAAATGTTCAATATCAAAATTAATTCTTCACTAAATAACTTGGTTTTACATATTCTAAACTTGAAAAAATATGTAAAAAGTTGTGAATCTATCTATATTACTCAGAAACAAAAAATTGATAAAACTCAGAACCAGCCATTATTGACATAATTACATTCTAAAAATGACTATTTCTAGTCTAGCAAATAAAGCCTTAAAGTATTGTCTTTCAAAGAAAATCATACCACTCCGACCCTCATCCTTACCCACAAGTCTCTCTCTCTCTCTCTCTCTCTCTCTCTCTCTCTCTCTCTCTCTCTCTCTTCCACTCTGTCCACTCTGTGTGTTTGTTCCGGCAGAAATGAATGAGGTATTGCGAATTTAAATGCAGATGTTGCTTGTAAATTAAGCCACTCTAAATTGTTTAAAAATTAATTCACGAAAGACAAAGGCTATAATTTTTTATATCGTTTGGTATATTTCTAATTGATCGATACAATTCAGGTTAACGATACACTTCTCCAAAATGAAACCGAGGTTACATGTTCGGGAGTAAACTTAACTCCTACATTGGACTAGGCAAATCACGTCTATTCAATTATAGATAAAGTGTATGGCTCGCTTGCTTCTCTTCGTCGACTTATACATGCCCATTCAATGAAGCTGCGCAAGACTTTGGGTACAGTCCCTTATATTAGTTCGCAGTTCCCTAGCTTCCTATTTTCGACAACTATATTGTATCGTTTATAATCACATCGATGAAACCAAAGTAACTTAGCTACAAAGTGCATTAAATGTTGCGTTATGTTTATGATAATTTAAGCTAGGAAATCATATCAAAGTTAGCTCTAGGCTGCAGCCATGGCTCTCGGCGGAAAAATGTCGCGACAACAACAGCGTGGAAAAGCTCATTTATGACTGCGTCCACTGGCTTATTAAATAAATATGAATAGCTAGTATTTTTTTCGAATCGAATAAAAACATTTAAAATGTGTTTTCGGGCATCTATTTTTGAAAATGTTCGAGAAAACCGGCGAAAACGAGTAAAAGCTGAGGGCATTATCCTCGATTAATTCTACTAAAACTATTATAAATTAAAATTTTTGTAATGGCAAAAATCAACAATATGTAAATCTACTAGATATTCTAGGAAAATGTTAAAATTCTACCGGTTTCATGCGTAAATTTTATCTGTTTCTAGATTTTTGTATTCTTTATGTAAGATGCATTGCCAAGTGATGTGAGATGACGGAAATTAAATAAAATAAATCTAAAGACAATCTTTCTCTTCTTTTCTCACACACACACACACACACACACACACACACACACACACACACACTCATTAATTCAGTCAAGGTACGAAACTTACCTGAAAAGAGCATGTCATGCGTGTTTCGTCGGCTAAGAGGAAAAGGTTCTATCTCGTTCTAGCTCTAAACAAATTATAAAGTTAAGTGAGTGTTAAAAAAATTTCTTAAGTCAATAAAGCGCTTAGAAAAGTAATTACTCGATCTTTTCTTCTTAGCCGACTAAATGGAAATATAATATAGAAGTTGCAAATTTACTTATATTCAAGACTTTATTTTATCTAACAATTATTTTTAATTACATTATTTTTTATTAAAGCATTGTATTTGATTATAAGACAGCTTTAAGTTACTTTTACTCTTTTTGCCTCCATGAAGTAATTTGGATTGATCCGTTCACCATCCGAGTCTATCTTGTCTTTATCTGTAAGAAAGTCGATTTGAACATAGAAATTACGAGCAGTTTTCAATCTTTCTATTGCCCGCTGATCTGCAACATTTACTCGAACATCTTGTGGAAATTGCAGCTTATATATTTCTCCCTAGAAGTAAAACGAAAAATAAATATTTTGTCTTATAAAGAAATAACATATATGCATATTTGTTTTTTTTTTAACAATAAAAAAATATAACAAACAATATAAGTAACAATTATAATCCGAACTCCGAAAGCAAGTTTTGCGCATGCTCGAATAAAATGCGTGTATCAAACCAAACTTTTCGCGTGTCGTATGAAAATATCGTGTTTTTACCATACCTTGACGAAATTACCACTTTCCCTACTGAATCAAAAACAAAAAAGTGGTATTTTCGGCTCGGCTATGATGTAAAATAGTATATGAACCCCGGGAGGTAAAATGGCGACCATCTAGCATATGTACTCCACCCTCGTCCTTCAGCTCAGTTGATAATCGAAGAGAAAATGATTTTAACCTCGTGTGACCTTTTCATCTTCGCTTTGTTCGGACGCAAACATTAATTTCTCGTACTTGAATCGTAAACTTCTATTCTCATCCATGTAATCAACAATATTTGATACCACTCTAGTTTTGAAACTTCGACTGTGATATGACTTTAGTTCTCATGGTATAATGATACTTGGATATAAGTTAATTATTTACTTCATGATTTTTCGACTTCCACACACCGTATCGAATATGCTATTTTGACAGGTCGTGTAAAAAGCTTGATTTATAGCAAATACTTTTTTATTCAATCTTACGCAAAATCGAACTTTGTTCGCGAAGTGTCAAAAACCATTATGTGCATATTGAGAAGTGAAATAAACTTACCTTTTTTAGGCCTCGAAGATAATAGGGAAAGAAACCAAATAATTGATTAATATAGTATTCAGTCTTTGGGTAATCTTGATTAGTAAACTTTTTTATTGGCATGTCACTTTTATAAATCAATAATTGATAATCTTCACCATCACGACGATTTATATCTTTAAGGCTGTTTCTAAGGAAGACCGAAGTACTCACCTATTATATTAAAAAGAAGTGCTTTAAATTAGAGTTAACTTTAATATTATGATTATTTTTATCATTTTAAAATAACAATATTCTATATATTTTATATAAGAAATATTTATTAAAATAGTCTATTTTTTAATCTATATTTGACTATATTGTTAGTTTATTTGGATTACATGAAAATCATCTTGTTTTCAAAAGTTAAAGAATTATATTTTTTTCCATAAGAAAAACTAAATATTAATCAGGAAATTAGTATTTATTAGTAAAAATAATATAAATTTCTAACAAGCTAAGTCGAATAAAAAGATATTTACAACCTAATTATACGTATGACTTTATAAATAAATAAAAACAAATATTAATATTACATAAATTTTATATTTATTCATACTAACATTTAATTTGGTCGCCATTTGTTCAGTTCGAATTATCTCTATTCTGTCTTCGTAAAGTTGTAAGTAACCGTTGTCAAAAAGCCGACCACCTGTTAGTCTATCTAAACGAAGCATCTATAAATAAAAATCTTTAGTTAGTAAAATAAAAATTGCGAGAAATACTGCTCAAAATATATCATATTTAATAAGACGATGTATTATTGGTCATACGGCAGCAGTCTTTTTTAATAATTACAATTTAAAATTTGATAGTTTTTACGTTTTTAAGTAAATACGCACACACTTATTGCACTAAAACGTAATAATTATATTACATTATTTATTTAAGGTAACATTGTAATCTTTGGATAGTACTTAAAACACAAAATATATAAAATTAGAAGTGGAGACTAGCGTAAAATTGGATAGTGTAGCAAAAGCGGAATTTTGAATTTTTTTTATACTATTAGTATCATCTAAACAATAGTTACGTTTTTAAACATAATGCTAAACATCGTTGTCGCTTGCATTAGGGCAAATAAGACGTGTTCGGACATAAGTCATAGCTGATCAAATAGTTTTAAAGGATTTAAAGGTAATAAATAAACTCACTATTATTTTTTCTTGAGCTTGTAAAGAATTAAGATTTAGAAATAAAATAAATAAGAAGCCAAACATTTTTAACAAAATATATATTTATAGCAATGGCAACTAATACAATTTAGGTGCAGCTACACCTTCTTTCTTTTTAAGACAAAACAAATATAATATAATGTATATTTTTTGATATGCATTATATTCTTAACTATTGAAAAATTAAAAATAATAAAAAAAATTACCTATTATTAGTAATTTTACTATCTTAAATAGTTCTTATTTAAAAAAATAACTTAGCCTTCAATACGACTAATTATTTTATAATAACCGAAGGAAAATTACTGCCAATTCATTGGCACGTAGATTCCTCAAGATTAAGTCATTTTTCCTTATTGTATATTATATTCTTTAAATATTAGATATGTTTAAGCATATTTTTTTTAAATTGTCGACAACTTTATTAAAATTTGCAATTTTTATAATGTTAAATACCTTGAAAACTAAAATTATAGGTACATACATTAACTTCCAAAATTAGTTAGTTATGAGGATAAGTTTGTACTTTCGGTCATGCTGTTGTGAAATAAAATTAATAATAAAATACGCAAAATAAAAATTAAATAATTATTTACTTGATAGGATCTGTATATTATAAAAATTAAAAATATCAAAAATGTATTCATAAGATATATCTAAGGATAAATTATTGATTTCACATTTATCGTTTTTTGCAAAAAAAAATCAGTTTTTTATTTCACACATGCGTTTTATTTTATCTTGAATTTTTAATTTTCGAAAAATTAATTTTCGATTCTTTTAAATGATAGCTTTGAGATATTTATATCGAACAAAAAGCAGTTGAAAGAGCATAAAAATATCTATATTTTCCATAAAAACTTTTTGATTTATCTATTACCATTTATTTATTTTAAACAGATGTATTTTTTTTAAATTAGATTCATAACTTCTAAAATAAATGATAAATTGCTTTATAAAAAATCATGACAATGTAGAATATTTATCTATAATTTGTATATATTTCGATATATTATGTTTGCCAGTTTTTTATAAAAAAATTAAAAAGTGAAAAAAATGCTTTTTATATATCCAACGATAAATCAAAAACTAATCGGTAAATCTCCAATTTTTTTAAATTTTAAAACTGCGTTAAAATATCAAAGAAATAAGCTATTGATTATTAAAAATGGCTGCTAAGTTATTAAAATATTTTGATTTAAAATTTTGTCTACAAAAATTTTAAACCTTAATATCTCTGCTCCGTATGAATTTCATGAGCTGGACAACGAACTTAGCCAAGACATATAAAAAATCTACCTCCTGTCAAAATTTAAATTCAATTTAAGCCTTTTTACTCAAGTAATCGTTAGACATAAAAAACGCATTTTTTTCACTTTTTAATTTTTTTCTCAAAAAATAACCAACATAATAAATTCTAATTTATACAAATTACAGATATTAATATTTTACATTATCACGATTTTTTCCAAAGTATTTGATTAGTTATTTTTGAAGTTATGAACCTTCTTTAAAAAAACACATTTATGTTAAAAACAAATAATAAATAATAGATGAATCAAAAATTTTTTTGGAAAATATAGGTATTTTTATGCTCTTTTAATTGCTTTTCGTCCGATTTGAATATTTCAAAACTATCATTAAAAAAAAATCAAAAATTAAATTTTCGAAAATTGAAAATTCAAGATAAAATAAAAAAGTATGGGTGAAATAAAAAACTAATTATTTTCCTGATTACCATTAACCGGAACAAAAAGAATGCACGCACGCACAGACACACACACATCCATACAGACATTTTCTAAAATCACCTGATTCGAACTTCTAACACTTCTAAACATGTTTCCAAAGCGATTTGAC
>UELX01005030.1:0-15270 GCA_900480035.1 Eupelmus urozonus | reverse complement strand
GATTTACAAATAATATATAACTTCATTAATGGTTTTATTGAATAAAATTTAAAATATAAAACAAGTATACATTAGATGAGAAATTAAAATTAACATATTTCTTAATCACAAAATTTTTATCAGTTTCAATGATAAAATTTGTAATATTGATAATGATATGCCAAATCCTTCACCTTTTCAACTTTTTCTATATCGTTTATTGAAGAAACCGTGATTTTTTATTTCGATCTTCAAAATTGCCTGTAATATTTCAAAAAAAGTTTAATCATATTTTACTACTTGCAATATATGTGTCTTTAATATTTTTTCCATTACATTTGTTGTAGTGTACATACAATAAAAGTCAAACAAATAATTCAATAAAATCTATAAAATTCTCAGATAGAAAATTAAATATATGACCATGATCAAGATGCAACTAAATTGTTTAATTATAAATATAATTCTAGTAGCCAGTTATATCTCCTAATTAAGCTCTTGAGAGTACCCAACAAAATTCGAATCGAACCTAACCCATTAATTTTCTCTACACTCCAATAAAAATTATAAAATCCAACTCTAAAAACAATCACTTAATTCTCTCCCCTCTCTCTCACCCAAGCCAATAAATCCGTATACCCACTCTCAAATCACTTTCGCGTAATCTACATCCACAGAGAGAGAGAGCCAGCCGAAATCGATAAGCGCTGTGACGCAGATCCAACAGTTTTCACGATTTTTCACGCGGCTCCCCTCCTGCTGGGCGGCCCGGGCCCGTACAGTCATTGTCACAACAAGGACTCTATTTATTATACTCTTCCTCTCTCTCTCTCTCTCTCTCTATATCTCCGACTGCGGGCGGCGCGTGCGAACTCCAAGTGATTCGGCTTGATGGCTTTCTCATAGTCATTCCAAAGCGATCCACTAGCAAGCGGAGAGAGATAGAGAGTACATCATGGAGATGATCATTGTTTTCGGGGCTCCGCTTTGATCTAGGCTTGAGCGAGGGAGAAAAAAGAGCGCCGAACGTTCGTCGACTAATAATGGAGATCTCTAGAAGCTTCATTTTTTTTTTTATAAAATGTGTAACTGTTAATGCGGTTTGGCTGGTTTAAAAGAATTATCGTAATAGATTGTTTTCGGATCGAAGATAGAATCGCGAGGCTTGTTATTATGTAAAATTGGCTACTATGCTACTCAGAAGATCTTATATAAGTATGAATTCTTTAACCATCACGTTTAAATCGATATACAGCAATTTACAAAATCAACCAAACTATTTATATACTCACTTTCACAGCACCAGAAGAAACATCCCCAAAAAACTAACGCAGGGGAGACGAATCACGAAGCGCCGCGCGAAAATAATAGAGCCATCAGCTCGGCCGGCATGTAACTCAGCGCGTGCGGAGCTAACGCGCCGATTGGTCTCGGCGTTCTTATGTTAATGTCGCGCCTCGGTTACCCGGCGTGCCGAATTCCCAACCGCAGTCGACTCCTGGTGTTTATTGCGTGGGTGTGTATTCAAGACTACTAAAACGCGCTCGTTCACTGGTTCTAAAAAGCGAGGGTAAAGGATCGTGGGAATATCTGGATTAGCCTGATTGTAATTCAGCCGTACTCGGACTGCACTAATATTTATCCCATCCAATTACTATTCCATACCAAATACCTCTTACTTTTAATAGATTTGTAGCCCGATCAATGAGCCAAGTATCCAGCCGGCATTTCCATCAGGCTATAGTCGCCTGCTGGGGATAGAGCCGGAATAAGCGACGGTGGGAGTAGCAGCGGCGTCTTGCGCCGGACACAACTGTGTCTTCGGGATTAAACGTCCCCGGGAGAAGTAGTAACGAGGTCGGGGCCCGGCGTACCTACAAGCCGCTTCTGGAGTTGAATTACAGAATAGCGCGCGGATTTGCCGAGACTGATTGCGAGGAGGGAGCTGAACATCGGGGAAGTTTCGTTGGCGCTCGTCATTCGCTATGTGGGAGAGGATGGTTTTGCTGATTTCGATTATCAGGCTGGCTTGGGAATATTGCGGTTTCATGGCCGTTTGAATGATTCATTGTGTCGTGGAAAACTAATGGGAAGCGTCAAATTTTTACCATCTTATTAAAAAGTCTATAATACTATATGATTAGTGTAACAATCAGCTTGCAATCATAACTAGCTCAACCCTCAAAAAACCAAAAATCACCCCATCAGCATTGCCAAACGATCGGCAATTTCTAAGCCAATCAAAGAGCGCGGAGCCGGCAGCAAGCCGGCAAAAGCCGCGGAGCACCTTAGCTACATCGATGAAAAGCTACGTGCCTGCACACACACACAATCCTTTCTCAGGGGCTCTGGCGCGAGCCAATAAAGACGAGGAGAGAGCGGACAAAGACAGAGAGGAGCTGGTTAAGTCCCTCGGGGCCGCGAGAAGCGCCGCAGCCGCCGCCGCGGTGGTCCCGAGGACGCGAGGACCAACAAGAGCGAGCTGAATCGCGCCGCCGCCGCCGCGCCAAGGTGGCCAGGAGAGGAGGAAGAAGCTATGTGCGCCGGCAGCCAGACCGACACGAGCTCGCTTCTTCTCTCTTCGCTTCTTTGTATCTCGTTTGCTTTGTTTTCCAGAGGGGCATTGCGCGCGGTTTCGCGCTCCTGCGCAATTCTGGAGCCGGGGACGTTGGAGGTTTTTTTGGGCTTTGGAGTGAGGATGGACTTTTGGTAGTGGGGTAATTTGAGGGTGGTGATTGGGATGTGTTCATTTGTTTGGGTTGTTTGGTTTCGGTTTGGTGATACTTAATTTTGTATTGATTAAAAGTATTGATTAATTGAACTTTCTATTCAAATACCACAAAAACCAGCGTGGTAATTAAAGAACATCATCCTTTACGTTATCCTCGTGAATATAAGTATAGACTTTACTTTTGAAACAATTCGTTAATGGATCCAGCACAATCCTCATACCTTAAAACCGACCAACACTAAAATCAAACTATACCCACCCAACCAAAATCCATTCTTTCCAACCTCCAATCTCCCCACCAAGCCAGGCCCATCTTACCATGAAAACCAACAAGGTCTACGCACCTCCCAACCCATCGAAGCTCGCATAGCAAAATCCTCGCTCCTCGCATCCTCCCGCTCTCTTTCTCGCATAATATCCAGGATCGCTCTCGAAATCGCGGCGAAACGGCGAGATAAAAAGAGAAGGAGCGAGAGAGAGAGAGAGAAGCGGCGGCCTCGACCACACACGGCGCAGCTGCTGCCTCCCTCATTAGCTATGCATACACACGGGCTCTCGCGCTCGCCTAAAAGCAATCTTCGCCGAGCAACGACGTCTATATTATAATGCGAGCGTCTTTTTTGCCCTGCTCTCACTCGCAAGCGCCACGAAATTAGCCCCCAAAGAGGACGACGCGTGCGCAACGCGCCTGTGTATATATATACACTGCGGTTTCTCGGCGAGCGCGCGACTGCTGACCAGCGCCGTTTATCTCCGTCTCGCGCAACGGACCACCGTGAGAGGTGCAGCTCGCTCCCTTCTCTCTTTCTCTCTCTCTCTCTCTCTCTCTCTCTTTCTCTCTGGGTATATAGAACAAGCGATCGTTCGTTCCTTCCTTACTTCCTCGGGCTCTGAGGATAGGAGCGCTGGCTTTTTTGCGAGGCTGCTTCGGTGATTCAAGTATTGTGCGCAAAGGCTGGCTGAGGGCTTAACAGGGAGGTGGGTAATGAGATTGGTGGATGGCTGACTTTGTCTCGTTATTCGGATTGTTTTATCTGCGGGCTTTTGGAATGGAGTTTACATTTATTACTTGATTATTTTCTTTGATTTCTTTTTTGGTGTGGTCTAGTCGGTTTTGTAGTGAGCTCCTGAATGAATGATGCCTATCAGAATTTTGACGCATATGCCAGTCAAGTTACACAATGAGAGGCGCCTATTAATTATGCAGAACTCAGGTATAAGAAGGTTAAATGTAAGGTAGAAAAGAGAAAAATCGTGTATCTGCTTGTATTTATCTCCCTCACTCCTCGCGCCTTAATTGGTTCATTTTGTTTCCACTTAATCATATTCTCCTCCCAGCTCGCTTCTTGTCTCCTTCTTCCTTCTATACCCTCTCTTCTTATAATCTACATACATTTTGCGATATAAAAAACATAGCTCCGTACATATAGCAAGTTTAATAATTACCCGCATAAATTCATAATTTTTATTATTTAATAATTCCGTTCCAAGGAAAATACTCAAAGCCCATCAATTAAAACGCAAACATATCCAAAGCCAGCTCCATAAATTAGCCGGCAATTTACAGTTCCCAACAGCTCCGATAACAATCACAGAAAGCAAAAAGCAGAAAAAACCAGACAAACCCAGAACAATCAAAAAACCATATCTGATCCATCCATCTCCCTCGGCCCGATTCTTTTCAATCACCCAAGTCCCACTCGTAATACACCATCATTTTTTTCCCCCGTCCGCTCTCCCAGTTCCGTTCCCCCAGCGACTCCTATACTATATACCAAAGCGGCACGAACGCAGTCCTTTAACAGCCCAACTGCCAATAAGCGCGAACACGTAATTTTCTGCAGCGCCTGGCGAGCTGGTCTCTGTTTGAAGCGATGCTTTTTCTTATACAGCCGAGCTGAGCTCACCCGCTAACTAGATGGAATCTATAAAGGTGCTGCTGCCGGGGCCAGTTTACGGCGTAATTGCGCATTCTTTGCGCGCTGGAATTTATAATTGCGGGGCTGGCGGCGATAATTTCTCGATTTACGACTGGGAGGGAGAAAGGGCCGAGGGAGTTACTTTTTTTTTGAAAAAAGGTATTTTAATTGTTCTGATTTGATATTATCGGGGAATTGTTTTTCTAGAGTGTGTGATAAATAAAGGGATAGTGGAGTGGTTACTAATTAAGATTACTAATAAATATGCCTGTCTTACCACAGCTATCTGATTCTACTTATACACCAGCACTTTTGATCTTTCCTATACACCTAATTCTGGTTCAATCCAAATTCCAGAAACCATATTCCCATCATCACGTCCATCACCATCCCAACTGCAGCCATCAAACCGAGCATCGATCCACTTTCCTCGAAAACCGGCCAGCACACCTCCCCCTACCTCAAATCCCACCTCACCTCCTCTCCAGACGTCGTTTCGTCCCGGCTGCATATCGAGAGAGAGAGAGAGAGCGCGATGGCGCCGAGACGATCGCGCGTCGAGTTTCGCCCAAGGGGCTGCTGCCGCCGAAAAGAAAAAGATGGTGTGCGTGATCGATCGATCGACGGGCACGGCGACGCCACGGGAACACACCTGGCGTAAGCAGGTGCGCGCGCCCTGGCGTCCAATCGGACACGACAATTATTACCAACTAATTACCGATATATATACGTGTATATACCCGTGGCGAGATTCCGCTCCTTGATATACACGCGTACGAGCGCCCTAGGGATGTGGGCTAAGGGGATAATGAGGAGGTTACGCTCGTGCTTATTGAATATCAATTCGGTTGGTTGTGTGTGTGTGCGTGTGTGTGGTGTGGGTTGGTATGCGTGACCTGCTGCGAGATTGGTGGACACGGATGCGCCTTAGGGTTGGAGCGGTAGGTCTGAGGTTGAACGAATTAGCTTATTTATATTAGGGAATGGGATAATTTATGAATTGGGCTGTGACTGTTAATTGATTTGTAGCAAACAATGTATTTTTGTAATTTTATTCTACAAATCTTTTGCTAAAAGATAAAAGTAATTTGAACTAACTATGACTTGAAATAATTTAAGTAATATTCTAAGCTTTGCTCATTTTTCCTAGCTCGCTAACAATATCAGGGGTGGGTGGATTTACTTAAAATCTTTCGTTATTTTAATATTCGATATTTTGACTTTTAGATAAAATATAGTAAGATTTTTAGATTTCTTTGATAAATTCAAAACGCACTTTCGACTCAAATGACAAAGTTAAAATGAACTTGTCGAAAAGTTGCATATTCGACTTTTTGCTTTTCTGCTAGGTGTTTCAAAATTGAGGTGTACTGTCGATTGTTTGATACCCACCCGAATTTTGTTTACACTGCAGCGCCGAGAGCTCTATTCCTCTGAAATAGAACCCTCCGGCCACGATATTTTGATACTTTCGGCCTCGTCGCCCTTTTTAAAAAAGATCCACCTCTTATAGACAACATCCCCCTTCAGTCAATAATTTCTCCATCCCCGATCAACCATCCACTATTTTATATTCGCTACACCCAATACTTTTTACCATACTCAAAACACGCTCCCTTCTCGAGAAAATGACAAAATCGCTTTCCCAGTATATAGAAAGCTACGTCGGTCCCTTACATACCTACACGTGGACCATCCATCGTGTAGCCCCGACGAGACATGGAATTCCCGTGGCTGCGAGCTCTTTGAAATCCGCGATAATGTAAAGTCACGACGCAGACGACGCCGTGGTACTCGTCTCTCTACCCCCCTCTTTAACCTTACCCTAACGCTGCGATGTACGTATATATATCCGTGATTTCCCTCGCGCGAGCATCGGAGCTTAAACGCTTTACTCGTTAAGGCGCCGCCGTCGACGCGCTATGGATGGCTCATGACCGGGATGGGAGAGCGCGTATAGGTAGATCCGGGATCGTGCAAGTTTTTTTAGCTGGGGGTGAGGGTTTGCTGAGAGGTTGAGACAGGGGTGAGAGGATTTTCTGAATTGAGGATTTTGTGAGAATTTTGAAATAAATACTTGAGAAAGTAAGTGATGGTGGGATTTGTTTGATTTTGGTATTGGAGGAAGATTAGCGAATGTGAGTTTTGTATTATTATCTTATATTGAACCGGTATTATTTTGATGGAATCAATATTGTGCTTGTCAGGGGAGGCTATACACGTGCTCCTACATATTTTATGTGATAATCTTAAGTAATTTAAATGTAATTTTCTTACAATTTATATCTGTTTATTAGACTCTTATGTAAACTCTTACACCGGAAAGTTTTTATAGTTATACAACTTAGCGGTACAAGTTTAAGTTTCTATGTAGGTATATAGATCAGCGATTCGTAGAATTTACAGATATAAGTATATTCGCATAAAAAAATCATTGAATCTTCTAAGCCTAGTAACCACCATTCTGAATCATCATCACTAAAATATTATAAAAACATTTTCAAAATTTCTCGACGATCTATATTATACACTAACTGACAAAAATATTAGTTCACAATGTTCTGAAATTGTGTACCCTTATTCGATAATTCCTTTTCATTTAGTCAATCCTACGTGCTGGACGATCTAAAAAACATTCAAAACCCTTGAACCATCACAGAAACCACCCATCCACACCTCAAACCTGCATCCCAAACACCCACCACAAAAAAGACATACCCCCAAAGCCAATCAGGGTAACCTCACAAGAAATCTTATAAATCCCCCGTGAAATCCTTTCACCTTCGGCTGCTTTCTCCCATCCCGCTCTCCCAGCGAGGGAGAGAAAGAGCGAGCTTATTACCCCGGCATCGTCGCCGCGAAATTCACGGAATTCATTTGTATTGCAAACGACGACGGCGACGACGCTCCCACGCGAAAAAGACTCTCTCCTCTCTGCGTGCGCACGATTCAGTGGGCGGGCTCGCCGCGAGGGAGAGAGAAGCTAGCTTTGCGCAGCGACAATGCCGAGAAGTCAAATAAAACGGGGGGATGAAGCGGCTGCCGCTCCTGGTATATATAACGGAATTAAATTCAAATATAATCAAATAAAATTTAAATTTTAAATGCTCCTTCTGCGCGCCGGCGCGCGCAAACAAACGCTCCCATTCCCCCTCCCCTCCCCCCTCCTCCTGCCTACGATCCGCAAGTGTCCGCGATGATCCGGCCTCGCCTCGGCGATAACGCAAACGCAGATTTAACGGCTGAAACCGATGCCGCGGGGGTGGCTCTGATTGAGACACTGTTTTGTTTGTCGGATCGCGCTGTGTATCTATACGCGGGAGCCCGGGGAAAAGGAGCTGCCGCTGGCAACGCGGCCGCGGAAACTCGGGGGGTGTCATTCCGTGTCAACCGCAGCGCCCCCTGACGATGACACCGCGCGCGACGGAGAACGCGAAAGGGGATGAAACCCAAAGCCGCGATGTGCGCGCGCGCTCGCTACGATGTATATATAGGTATGTAGGTGTGCGGTAGAGCCGAGAATTCAGCTGCGAGTCGAGCTATTTGCGAGCTTTACTTTATGCGCGCCCCGCTCCGAGGATTCCGCGGAGCGAGAGAATGTCGCGGGTTGTGTGTGTGTGTGGGTTAGGTTTTGCGGGGAAGAAGTAGGGTGAGGGGCGGTGAAGCGCTCCGGAGAGATGTTTTCTGGGGGAGGTTTTTTTTTTATTTTCGTGCGAGTTTTCTGGAGGTGGGATAGGAAAAGGGATCTTGAGGGAGGTGATGAAATTTCGGAGAAAAGACACTTGGGAGTATTAAAAAGTTTTTGGGTGAAATTGAAAATGTATTAGAGGGATTAAGAAATTCAATGTGAGAATGTAAGTTCAAATCTTCTGAGTAGAGGGTTGACTAATTATTTAAAATATAATTAAGCTCTAAATAGAGCAGCCTATTTAGTTTTCTAATGATGCTGTTTAGCTATTTTTTATTTTATTCTTTTTTCTATATGTAGCTATTTGAATTACACAGCAGACTAAGATGATGACGAAAGCACAATGCACTACCTCATCAAGTTTAAAAAACACAAACTACATGCATCAGTGTAATTTTGAAATTTCATAAAGAACAGTCTTTTTTATTTGGTAAGAGAATGAAATAGTGTAAGATGAGATATTATCAAAGAACCATCACCAGCACAGTAGTTCAAAATAGAAAATGTTACTCAAATACCGATTTACCAACTTGCTTGTACTGCGACATTAAATAGTACCCCATCCACTATCCCACATACCTACATACACCGTCTTACAACGCAAAAAAAACCTCGCATACACAACTGTCACCCAGCATTAGAAACCGCGTCTTAGATCACGCTCACAGATTATCCCTAACACGGATAGCTCATTTGCACTTCAATCACTCCGATAAACCAACGACTCCCTCCCTCAAAGAACTCCGCTCTCACTCATCCGTCCATAACCTACACATACGAACAGACCTATACATCCCCACTTGCATTCCCCGCGAATTAACGACGCGCCAGCTTGAAGGAGAAACTCGTACGCGCGATTAGGTAATTGACTTACGCGACTCTTTGGCCCTCTGCTTTTTTAGCCGCGCGGCTCGTCCGGATCGCTCGCGCCGGCCGGCGAAATAATAAATCTCCGGCTTAATACTCGTAATTAACGATCGGCGCCGCGGCGACGCTCCTCTTTCTTGCCGGCCGGCGCTTTAACGGCGCGCGCACTCGGAGGATGTATAAATCTTTGGCCCCGCGCGCATGGCTAAAAGTGGCCCGGCTAAAAAGTGCGTTTTCGTTGCACACAGCTCGCTCGATGTGTGTTTATATAGTCTCTTATCGAGCTCTCAGAGAATTTATGAACAACGCGTTTTTAGATGTGGTAAGGCACAATGAGTCCGTTCTGATAGACGAGCGGACTGGTTAGATGGATAAGACGCACTCGAGATGTACAGACGTACCGATTGTCTTACACTCCTTCAAACTCTCGCCGAGAAGAACAAATGACTTTCTCTACTATATACACACACTCGCGCTAGACGGTATAGCAGCGCGAAGATGCGATCGCCGCGAATTTAACGAGCGCCAGCAGGTTTTCCGCCGCGGATACGTATATATCGTCTTATGTATACACGTGTTTATGAGCGCGCAACTACACACACGCGGCCTCGAGGCGGCTCGTTTTAAAATGCGCGTTATGTGTATCGTGCCGGTTTTATCGATGGCTCGAGCGGCCGTATTTTCACGATGATTGATCATTTTTTGCATGCCGAGGGAAAGCTCCGGGGCCGCGCGAGCGGCCAAAGGCGTTTCTATTACGGCGCACGCGCGCGCGGCTTTCGTGCGCCGAGGCTTGTAAAGCGATATCTTATCGGGAGTGCGCGCGGTATCGGTGATTTGTATCTCTAAGTAATCGCGTTGTTTGCCGAGCGAGATGCTCGAGGGTGCATGAAATTTTACGAGCTATTCGGGATTGCGCGAGTTTTTTTTTAAGGGGGTTATACACCTTTTTTTAAGGGGCTGGGACAATGATTGTGGGTTTGGGTGGTTTTCTGAGAATGTAAATGAGATGATTGTACTAGTCAAAAGTCAAACTTTTGTCTAATTTAGTACAATCATATTTATCATTTGAAAAATTTAATAGTTAGAAAGAATACAAAATGAATAGTATATTTAAAAATTTTATAATTCAACACTTTCCACATTCAGTGATAAAAATGTAATTACTTAGTAGCCATTTTGGTTATAGTAGAAAGAAAATATGAAAATAATTTCTACTACGGTTACTGAACATATAGAATTTAAAAAAAAAATAAAAAGTAACATTGAGTTGGCAAATTTAATCCATTTAACTTACAAGATATAATCATCGTTACATTTTTTACAATTTTACAAATTGTTTTTCTAATTACAACTTTCAAATATCAAAAAAATGTTAAGATGAACCAATTTATTATATTAAATCAATCAGACGTATGTCCTTTACAATACTCGTAATAAAAACGATGATGAGATTCAAAAGCAATGAAATTATTTTGGTGCTGAATAAAATATAACTCTATTTATATTTATTTTTAAGTAAAGTCATCTTATTAGTTCTTTGTTTTGACAATTTGCAGGATTGACAATTTTACTTTTGTTACCACGCAGCGATTTTCAGTAAGCACTCTCCATTCAAAAATCAACTCCGATCCATCAAATATTCATCAAAATTTTCAGCCAACCTACCCCAACAATCATCGCAATTAGAACGCTCCGTGCATAAAAAAAGAAAAAAAATCATCTCCGTTTCCCAAACACATCATCCACGATGACTCTCTCACCCCTCGACGCGTGCAATCATCCCCTCGCGTACGCACATCTCGATATCGAAAAATGCTCACCTCTTTCCCACCTCCGTTGCGTCTCTCCCAATCCCTCAAATTATTCCCTCTCTCTACCCGAGCCACTTGCTTTGAACTCGCTTTGCGCGCTGGCGTGCGCGTTTTACTTTTCGGGCGGCTAATTAAATTCTCCCTCTTCCAGCCCTCATTGTGGGCTGCGAGGGGTGCCTTGATGTGCTCGCGAGTCGCCGAGTTTACGGGGATGACAACGAGAGTGAAAGTGGATTGATAAGGCGGAGGAGTTGAGGAGTGAGGCCGAGAATTTTGTTTGCGTTGCGCGAGTTGAAGGTTTAAAAGGATTGACGCGTGTGCGGGTTTAGTGAGCTCGGGGATGGTGGGATTGGAGATGGAAAGCTTCGTGATTTTTATGTGTATTGGTTTTATTTACCGTGTAAGACATTTGAAAGAAGTTTGATCTAATGTTTGCGCATTGCTTTCAATTAATTTTCCGGTATTTCTAGCTCGTTATGAGAAGTACATAAATTAGACTAACTTCAAAATCTTTAACTTGATCTAGAAAGTCAACCCTGAAGTTTGTGTAAGTTTGTTGCATGTGGCGCACTGTTCAAACGCATGAAAGTATACTTAAAAATGAATTATTTTCTTTATAAATGAAAGTTGCATTTTTTTATACTGTTTTGCGTTGCGCTAAAATACTGACTTCACTATCCACTTTCTAGATCAAATAAAAGATTTTAAAGTGAACATAGTTTGTGTGTACTTCATGGAAAATTGAAAACAACCGCAAATCAATAAAGAGGAAATGCAAGTACAAAGAATAAAATGTTCTAACAATATGCATTTTTGATGATCTCACATAAAATTTGGAAATATCATCAACAAACCACTTCATATCGCTTCATCAGCGAAAACCAGCAACGCTATACTATACGAACCATTCCCTTCCAGCATCATCGAAAAAACGCTTCGTTCCCACCCATCGAAGCCATTTTATTACCATCACAGCCATATCCCACTCTCAAATTCCCTCCGATTACGCAAAATTCCTCATTCTCCCTACATATAACAACAACCACATACCCAGCCAGACAAACCCCCCCGCTTAATTAACGCGAGAGAGCGAGAGCCGCGCGAGCATCGTTTTATCCTCTCCGCTCCAGCTTGAGAGCTCGCCCCGAGGAATCCTAGATTTCGATCGCGCGAGCGGCAGAGAAAGCTGGGCTTGCAGAAGGAAGAAGCATCTCTCTCTCCGCTCGTCGCCCGCGCCGCCAGATTATCGCAATGGCGCCTCTGTAAATCCCGACTCGCGCGGGGGCGTGCTACACCCCCCCTCCCCTCTTTTAGAGAGTATTCCAATTAACAAACGTTCCAATTATCCACTTCGCTTTCTCTCTTTCTCTCTCTGTTGCTGATAATTGCCGGGGCTGTGGCCCTGCTCTGAGCGCGTGTGCGTGCCGCGATTATCTTGCGGCCGCGCGGTTCTTAATGCTCGTGTGCGACAAATGCCTAAGCCGTGGCGATTTTTGGTTAATTAGGCTGAGGATGGGGTATTTTATCGGGGGCTTATACAAAGTGCCTTTTAGATCGGGCTGTCTTGAGAGCTGATTGGTGCTGGGTGTAGGGTGATATGTAGGTGCGCGTGGCTTGATTGAATGGGGCTGTCCAGTGATGAGGTGCTTTTGGTGAGTGTAAAGGTGGTTTTGTCACCTTGATCAGAGTAGGTTGCAATTGAAAGTAGCGATGAGTATTTACTAAGCACATAATGATTGACATACTGAAAAATATGAATGATTTTGACAAAAAGAAATAATTGTAAGAATTGCATTCAAATCTCTCAGTTGCTGGTAAAGAAGATTAAATTTGTTAATATGTTTCCCATTGTAATTGTGAATGTTTACTTTGTATTTTTTCGTGAAATTAAAGTTTTGATATTTAACAAGTGTTTAACACTTAACTAATTTAGGAACTAATATCAATGGCAATAACTTTAAGATGCTCTTCTAAACTCTGTTGCACAATTTCTATTAAATATGAACTGTCTAGTTCATAAATTTTAGATGAAAAAGAACTCAAACAACCTAAAACAAAGTAAGCTCAATTTGCAAAAAGTTACAAAAAAAAGCTACAAAAATAGAGTTTAGCAAAGCTATCTCTGTATTGATATAATTGTGGAATTTAATTATAGCCTTAAGGCAAAAATCTAATTAAATTTAACCAGATATAAATAATTACTTCTACAATTGAAAATATATTAGAATCTTAGAATCATATAATTACTTATGCTTTAAAAATCTTTTTCTCAATATTTGTCGCATAAAAACGTTTCGGCTGACAACTTATACATACGATCTATAGAAGGATCTCGTTTTCAAATTCATTCATAATAATTCCAATAAATCCATAATCCAATAGTCCTCCCCCCAAAACTGTACCAAAAACTACATAACACCATTAAACACCCACATCACTTCCTGAAAAATCCATCGCCTACCTCCCTCACAACCCAAGCCCGCAACGTCCGCGCTGGCGAAACTACCGCAGCGAGCTCATAAATTTTCCTCCACTCGCACACGCACTAACTTACGCGTGGAAATTGCGATGCGCCGCGCAACTCCGGCAAAGCCGCGCGCATATAAAAACTAGACTCTTTGAAAAGCCCGGCGAAACAAATCCGGCTCTCTCTCTCTCGCTCCGATAAGAAATAAACGCGCTGTATACGCGGCTCTCGCGTCACGCGATATGAATCACCAGGCTATGGTGGCTGCCCCCCCTTAAGGTTATGCGTCTCTTTTCGCGAAGGTCGCGCGATTGAAGAACTGCCGCTGCACAATGCAGCCCGCGCGCGCGCGCGGCAGCTGCGTTTAGAGCCGCTGTAAATATATTTTCTGCGCGAGAGGGAGTATGTGTGGGTACGTGTGCAAGGAGAGTGATGTATATTCGCGGAGCAAGCGGAGCAGCGGCAGGTTTTATGGACTCGCCGAGCGGAGGTTGATGCATGCTTTATGCGCTTTGATTAGGATGCCAGGATGGATGGAGTTGGGGTGGACTGGGGATGGTTTATGGCGTTGGAATGTTGGGATATTCGTTTTTGTTGGACGAGGGGTTTTCTTAAGGGTGTATTGATAAATAATGTGGTGGGTGTGTGGATAAATGTATTTTTGCAAGGTTTGGTGTCAATGGGAAAGTGTTTTACTTTATTTAAATTTCAGTGGAGAAGTGGGATTAATGAGACTTTTTGCGAAGATTGCAATAGTGCCTGCAAGAGAAAACGTATGACGTACATAGGAAGTTAGAGTGTTATTAAATGATTGCTCCGACCGCATGGCCATTTCAATTAAAACAAGTTCAAGAGAATCTGTTAGCCTGAACGAGCTGAGCGTTTCTTGCGATGCCAAAGTTCACCGTGCAAAATAGACACTGGATAACAAGTCAACAGCGAAAAATTCCAAATATCACGCGGTAAATACAGAAGAATCCGAGCAAACAATCAATTCTTCTCAAAACAAAATAATTTCTCCACTACTGTACCAACAATCCACCCCCAAACAAAAACCATCTCTTACCACCTCTCACAGCCACTTTCCTCTCCACACTATCCAAAACACCTTTAAAATCGCTCTCCCAGGAAAATTTCCAGCTCGCACGTAGCCGCACACAGAGAGCTATATAGAGCGCGGCGTCGCAGGTCGATACACATATACACGGGGCAGGCGCGTGCATAATAGCGTCTTCGCGGCAATCGCGCGCGAGCGCGGGGACACGACGCGACATGCATAAAACGAGGCTGTATAATGCACGCGTCGCAGCTCGCTCTCTCTCTCTCTCTGGATGCATGCATGCACGCGACGACGAGGCGAAATGGCTTCGCTTCACGCTACTATACTAGAGCCTGCGCGATGTCAGAGGAGAGAGCGTGTAGCGAGCATGTAAGCTTCGCTGTTGCGGGTTGATGTAACGATGGGATTTGTGTTTTTTGATTTTTTGTTTTTTATGGGATGGTGAGGTGCGTGGGTTGCAAAACGAGATTTTGACGGCTGGGTATTTCATGGAGGTGGTAAGGTGTAGTGTTATGTCATGGTATTTTTATTAAATAAAATATGAATTATTATTATTATATTTTAATATACAGAAATGAGTCGATATATAAAATGTTGATTGTAGGAGAATTAAGCGTATGAGCGTTGTTGGATGCAAGCAGAACAATAGCAATCAATATCCATTCGTTATGAAATCGAGACGAAAGAACAATAAGAAGTGCATACGCATCGGGGTAGTGGTGACCATCGATAAGAAGGACTGCCC
>UELX01005029.1:0-15276 GCA_900480035.1 Eupelmus urozonus | reverse complement strand
CCCTCCCTCTTCCCACGGTGACATATTGTTTCCATTTTGCTCGGTGCTCGCGCCAAAGTACAATAAAAAACCGGCATAAATATCGTCCCGAGATAGGCGCCCGGTAGAAAATGTGCGCGCAAGCTTGCGCGCCTCTAATTTGTCTGAGTGGCTTTTTCGGCGCGAGCAGCAGGCCGCAAAGATTTCGATACTCGTCCTCCTTGTATATGAGTCTGGCCGAAGGGATGCGCCGGAGCTGTTTCTTGCTGCAGCCCGTATACGACTTCCAGCGTGTTGCGCGTGTATGGTTTTTTGCTGGGAGGGAGGGTCGAGCTGCGTTGGTAATTAGCAGCGTGCTATGATGAATTATTTATGCCTCGGCGATGATACGGGTTTGCATGAATTTGTTGGCTTTTCTTTGATTGTTGGTTGAGGAATTTGTGAATTTAAATAAACGCGGTACACTGTGATGGTTCGTTGATATAAAAAGCTCAACTTTGCTGTACGTATGTGAATTGCGCGCGATCTTTAATTCATTCGGTCTTTAATTTTTAACTTTTCCACCGTGCTAATTTAACAAGTGTTTTTAACAGTTGATCAACTTCGTTATCTCATCACATCGTTAAAAGCTCAACGAATAATGCATACTTTAAGCTCATCATTATTAATGTGTAACTACAGACGCGGAGTCACCCAAGTATCGAGTAATGAAGATGCTTTAAAAAAAGTTCGCGAATGCGCTGCCGTTGCGATGTACTTAGTTATTCGCAGTATGCACATTCTTCTATGGAGGCTCTATACACCGCGCCTCTAACGTATTGAAGCTTCCGCTAATGCAATAATTGATCTATACTTACAGCGTAATGGGCTCTTCAGGACTGGGCGGCGCAGCGCAAATCGACGTGTTAGTGAGATGTCGCGACGTACCGGGGGATCTGCCTCGGTCATCGACCTGAAAAACGACAAGAATAAATTTTTTTTTTAAATGATGTACCTAGAGAAGTCGGTATAGAATATAGAAAAATTGTTCGTCGTGTTACGAGTTAATGGCTCATAAATATTGAAAGAATAGACTTTTTTTGTAAATGAATTATTATTATTTTTATTATCTTTAATATTATTATTTTTTAAATATCTACTAAGTACTTTTAGTAAGTACTTTTTAACTTCTATGATAACATTAGTATTTATAAGACTTAGTGCTTTGATTCCCGCAAAACAGCTCTTCGCTCGATTAGACTGTATGCAATTTTACTTTCGACCAATAAAATCTTTATATACAGATCCTCCAAAAAAAAACAAGAAGAGATGCTGCCTCCCACGTTCTTAGTCTGCAAACGAAAGGATTAAACACATACTCGCACCTACACACTCATGGAGCTCGATGATTTACGACGAAAGAGGTGTCTGAATTACTGCAGAAAGTTTTTATGGCTACCGAACGCACGAATGTCGAATAGAGAAAGTAAAGGAGAGCGAGAGAGAGAGAGAGAGAGAGAGAAGGTCTCAGGGTTTATGTCCCTAGGCTTCGGGCCTACATAATGGCACCCGCTAGGAAAATTATGGAAATCAGAGTGCGAGCACGAAATTTCTGAAAATAATATTTACATATTTGTAGTTCTTCCAAAAATCAGAAGTGAACTGTAGCACACCCGGATTATTATAATATGGATTATATTGTTCTCATTGAGTAAAAATAAAATAAAAAAATCATGAACGTAAAAATTGATATTATACCAACAAACCATGATGACGAGTTTCTTTATCAACAAATATCTAAATCCACGCATCATTCATCCCCAGCAAACCCTTTCATCCGTTTTACCGAAAACACATTTCACCCGCGTGTTTTCGTCGTAAAACGCATTGGAGGTCAGCGTCGCGGTCATTCCCGAATTATACGTTCTTTTTCTCCCTCGCAGCTGACTCGAAGGCGAGAGCGGGATCTCAGTTCTCTGATTATATTGGAGGAGGTCGTCGTCTACGACTGTAATATCGGCGCGGAAAGGGCCACTCTTAACGAGCCGGCGAGTCATATAAATTTTATTGCCATTTCATAATTCCTTCGCGCCCGCGCGGCCGAACAATAGGCGCGAGTGCCATTCTCGGATATATTATCGCCGCATACCGATATAAACGGGCGTGGCGAAAAAATTTTATGCCTTCCCGCACCCTCTCCCCTACTCCGTTTTTCACTTCATTGCTGATTTTGTTTTGAATTCAAAATTTCCCAGCGCTTCGTCGAATCGTTTTATTAGCCGCAATGTTGCCTCTTTATCACCGTCTGGCTGTATGAACAATTAACGCTGAATACTTTTTCTGATCAATTATGCACCGACAACAAAACGACGGAATTTTTCGCGGCGCTCGGTAGAAAACAATTCAATCAGCCGTCTGAAATAACAACCGAAACGCGGTTACCCTTTTAAAGCCATTCTGCCCGTAGAACAACGCGGAAAAGCATCCGCGGTCTTTCGCGTAATGCGCGCGCCCATTGAACTGGCTTCCAATTAACTGCGCTTTTTCAAGCGCGCTGCGCTGATCCAGAGCGCCGCAAGAGAAAGTCGGAAAAGAGCAAGAGAGAAAAGGCAAGAGGCAGCGTGATTTACATTCCTTCGCCGAGACAACATAAAAATTCCGCGGCGATAACTTCCTTTGTTCCTCCCTCTGTGGCGGGCGCGCGGAGCCTGCGGGGTGCCGCACTCTGGCTCTGTGTATATAGGCACGAGCGGTCTGCCTTGCTGCGGCCTGACTAGTTTTTCCCGCGAGCTTATATTACATTTTTTTTAAGCCTTGATTAAAGGTGACCTGCCGGGAGGGATGGGTCGCTGCGCGAGTTTTGTTGAATTTGTAATCGCGGTGAAGGTTTAGAAGTGTGAAGGCTTGCGGAGATCAAAGGGAATATTTGTTTTTTAATTTAAAAATTGAAGTTTGGATAAATTCTTTGATTATATAATCGGTCACTAAATTATATACGTGACTTTTAGGAGTAACGGTGTAGTTCCTTTTTTCAAATTTGAGTTAATTTGAAAGTTTGAAATATTTAAATACGTAGCAAATTACTTCTCATTCAAATAAAAACTGAGCATATATTTATAAAATAATTTAAAATTTCTGAATTAATATATCAAAATTTTAGAAGCAGCACTGAAAAATTAATTCGAGCTTCAATTAAACCCTCCCACTTCAGATTACTCAACCGTCTAATATTTCCAAAACAGCGATCACAAAAATACAAATTTCCAAAACGCCTGGATAATTTTAATTAGCCATCCTCCGCGCCCACCTCCCCAACCTTCAGCGATAAAAAAGACATCGGTCCAGGTGCACCTACTCTCTGCGCGCAAAAAAGGCACGCGGTCGTAAAAGGATCTCCCTCCTCTCACTCTCTCCTCTTCCGTCGACGACGACGACGTCGGGCCGACGAAACAGATGTGTATATCAGAGCAGAGAGAGAGAGCCGGGATCGAAATGTAATTAAGAGGGTAAATAATCCGTGCCGAACAAACTCTCCCTCTCTCCTGCGTGCGCGCGGATCAAAGAACGCGAACCACCAGTGCGCTCGGGGGAAGTAAAAAGTAGTAGCTGGCAGTAGTCGACTCGCGTGTCTGTATAGAGGGAGAAGGAGACGTGGTGTCGACGCGGTCCGGGAAGCTTCGCTACCCCTCGATAAATATTTCCGTCAAGTGACCGGGGGGAGTGGGGGGAGGGGGGCAGGTCGGAATTCAAAGGGAGCCGAAAGGTGGAATCGAGAGGAGTCCTCTTTCGTCGACCTGTGTGAGACTGGGAGGAAGGAGAAGACAGAGGAAGGTACGGAGGGTGGCTTGGGAGCGAGTGAGTTAGAAGAGGTAGCGGAAAAAGTGCGGGATGGGATCGGAGTGCGGATTTTAAGAACAATGGTTTTAATCGGTTTGGATCGTTTTAATGTTTGGTCAGTTTTTAGATATTTTAATTAAAACTGTTGGAAGGTGCTGATAGACTGAAAGAGTTTATATAGTCTGGATTAGTTTTTTTTATTAACAAGAAGAATGTCAACTTTAAAGACCAAGTCTCAAGAATGATTGAAAATAGTTAACCTTAGAAATTAACATTTATAACATTAAATACTACAATTAAATAAAACGCCAAACATCACCTAGAAAAGTCCCAACAAAATCTAAAGAAACCCGAGACCAGAGATTGCAAGTTAAAAGGCAAGGAAGAGGACGCGCGGAAAATCTACAGCCGACAGGGAAGAAGAAAGGGAGAAGGGGGCTCGTCCAAACAAGCAAAAAGCCGAAAAAGATAGAAGCAGCGAGAAAAGGAAGCAGGGAGAGGAGCGGGCAGTATATTTGCGTTACGTTACGTAGTTGCGCGTTTAATCAGCCGTGCAGCCGGGAATCCCCGATATACACACAGAGAGAAAGCGCGCGTTTGAAGGAGGCCAAGCGGTAGGAAGAAGTCGAGCGCCCGCACACAGAGGAAAGTCCGGGGACGATGCTGGTCCCCTTTGGCCGAGCCAAAAAGCGAGATGAGCAGGAGGAGGACGCGTTTATTGCCATACGACTACTACTACTACTACTATTGGATTCTGTACCGTTTTACAAGTGAGAGAGAGAGTGAGAGGGACAGAGAATGTTTTCCTCGGACGGAAGTAGTCCCGGCGAAAGAAAATAATTTTCCGTCCTTCTCGTTTTCTTTATGTGCTGCTCTCCAAAAGACACAGTTCGGTGGTCGAGCGGAGAGGGAACAAAAAGAATTCGCTTTAAGTAAAATTCAAGTACAAACATTAGCGCTCACTTTTCGCCGGGCCAGCCGACTTCTCGGGCATGTGTCCTCTTTTCCTGCGAGCCTTTGTGGCGCGCGGGCCAACGAGGACTTTTTTGTGTTAGAATCCTTTTTTTTTGGCAAAGCTGGTTCTATAGTTCTACTGGTGAAGTATCTTTTACTTAAGCACTTATTATTCTTGAATATTTTTTAAAATTCTTCAATAAACTTTTGTGAAGAAAATTTTTTCATTTGATTTGATAACATGAATACATCAAAATGACAATACTTTTGCGAAAACATTGATCCAAAGCTCGTTAATGATCAAAACAATATCCATCTCAACGAAATAAACACCAAGCTGTTATTGTTTCCATCACGCCGAAAATTTCAGCGGATTACATTTTCCTCAAGTGCGAGTCCACGGGCAGATTCGTCATGCGCGAGGTAGCTCGCAAACGTATTTTACTTGTCACGCCGATGACGTTAATCAAGAATCATAAATGATGAAGGAGAGAGGAACTCGTGGGGGGCGCCTTCGAGGCGTCGATGCCGTGACAGATTGCTCCCCAGTATTTTCCACCACATACATCATCGGGCCACTGCTACGCATAGATACACACACTTGCACGTACGTACCCACGCACATACACATATATATCTACGAGCATAGCCTTTAGTTCTACTCCGATGCCCGCGTGGTTATCGGTTCGCTTAATTGACATCGCATCCATCGCAGCCCTGATCGAAATTTGCTTTCTCGAAAATATTTATTACGTATATCGAGCCGGAACGAGATTGGCTCGGAGAATTTCTCGAGCTACATAAGTTTTGCTTTTTGTTTTAAAGAGGGGAGTGTGCTTTTAAATTTATCGGCAGAGTCAATTGCGTAATTGACACTAAGCCGGCGCTTGAACGGAGGAAGTCTATTGCGATATTGATATTTCTATAAAGATAATAAAATTGAGACGCTTTCCGCGTCGTTCAGTCTAAATAGCCACATCGATCATCTATTTATATTACACTCATCTAATCCTTGCATACATCCAAATTATATTGTTCAACTCTCAATAAGAGGAGAAGCCGAAATTAGTTAATGGGCTTATTATATACTTATAAACAAGCGGACAGATGAGACCTTCGATCCGTCACTCGTCCAAAGTTATGACGGCCGTCATTACTTATTTAAACGAGAGAACGAGAGATGCCAGTATCGCGCGCAATGACAAAGTTCGGCGCTTTGAAGCAGTGACTTTCTCGCCGTGGGCATCGATTTTTCTACTCGTGAATTGTTAACGGCGTGAGCAGGCGAGCTTTAGCCAAGGAAATGAATTTGTCAGCGGGAGCTTCGCAGAAATCCAGAAATCGCCGCTTGCCACCCTCCTCTATTGTGCGGTTAGTGCTGACTTGATGAATTCAATTTCGCTCGGCGCGGATATACACGATGCAGATGGGAGGTGATGAGGTGAGCGATGTCTGACCGTACGTCGACTAACTACTGATAATGTCGCTGCCATTGTTAATGCTTTCTATTTTCAAAGTTTTGGACTTCAGATTGAAAGTGAGTATGAGTAATTATTCAGAGTAGTCGCTTCGAGGGGTAGTCGAAGTGTCAGTCTTTATTTTTACGCTACATTAATTTATTACATTACTGAATTCATAATATCGTTCAGTACTACTTTAATGTTACCCCTTACTCTTTCTTAATCCGAAAAAATGCTAACACTTCAACGGCTTCAATTTTTCAATTTCGTCTCTCGCCGTATTTATTTTTCAGATTAATTAAAACAAGAAAAATTCCAGCCATTAACATTTTTTGCTCCCTCACAATTCAATCCTTTCCATTGTCGGGGCTAAAAAGGCGCGCGTATATATTTTCGTGCACCCTAAGGATTCCCCGTCCGCGTGCGGTATTATAAGCGAGCTCAGGCCGAGCTAAAGCAGTGTATCGCGCGCGAGAGCGAGCCTCGACGTCCACGCGGCGGTCGCGGCCAAGGGCTTCAAAATTTTCAGCAAATTAAATACCAACGATAGTGGTTACACCCCTTAAAGGTCCGGCCTAAGCCCAATAACTCATAGACGGAATGCGAAAGGGTGAACCCCGCGCGTCCGTTCTGCTCTCTTTTTTTTTCCTCACAACTCCCCCGCGCTCAGCGCAACGTCTGCGCGGCCGCTAAAAAGGGCGAGCGCCGTTATAACTGCGGAGAGAGCGAGAGAGAGTGAGATGAAAGTTCTAAGGGTGGAAAAATAACAGCGCAAGCGAGCCTGTTTATCTTGAGATTTGTAGCCGCCTGTTCTCGATATTTATTGGCCGGAGAGTCTAGCAGCAAAGCAGCGGCCTGACGGACCGTTAAATTTTATTATGGTTTTCTCTGGCTGGTGCCTTTTTTTCGGTGAGATTTGAAGTATAACGACCCCGGCAGTACGAGCGATTTCATTTCTTATATTACGCGTTAGTTTTTTATGAGTATTCAAAGAGGCGTTTCTTCAGATTTTGGTGTATATATGTATGAGAGTTTAAATGGTTTTGCGAATGAGTTTATGAAAATTTTATTTTATTTTAAACAGTTGTACTGATGATTCTTGTGATTGCTAACGTGACTTCTTAAATTTATAATAAATCTAAGAGTACAGAAAGAAGATTTTTGTCATAGGAAAATTAATATATTGTAGTGATACCTATAACTTCTGTATACAATTGACTGCAAAAGTAAATTTCTTTTTTTATTATTATTAAAATTATTCATCAGTTAATTCACTAAAACTTAAACTAATTCTTCAAATTATTAATAATGTGAAAGAATAAAGGATGGCAATGAAAGCACAAGAAAGTATACATCGACGATCGACAAATTGAGATTGTCTAGAATGCTTTAGTGTTTGTGCCGTGAGGGCTAGGCGTGCTAGTGTGATGCCACTAAGAGAAGAGAGGCGCTAACCCGCGCGCCTCATTATCTTAACAAATCTAATCTCGCGGTGGGTGTTTATAAATGTCTTGTTTTCAGCTGGAACGGTGCGTGCGCGAAGGAGAAAGAGAGAGAACTGGCGGCTAGGGAAACGAGATTTTGGCTTGCCTCATCCTCTCTCGCCTTTAAAGAGAGAGAGAGAGAGAGAGAGAGAGAGAGAGAGAGAGAGAGAGAGAGAGAGAGAGAGAGAGAGGGAGGTAAGGTGAATGGAGAGAGCAATATAAGCAGTTGCGAAATCTTGGTTAAAAACAGCTCGTGACGGCGCTACGATTTATTGGATTAATACCCCAATATAGTTCGAAATATTGCTGATAATGCAAATTTTAACTAAGTATCGATTACCCTTAAAGAATATTAACGAAAATATAATAAATTTTAATTTATTACAGTTGATAAAAGTTTGATACAGCAAGCATTCAGCCATCTCATATTAATACCTTTCATCGCAATAAATTCAACATAAGAAATTCCCACAACTTACAATCATTTGAAAACGAGCCTCATCAAAACGCTACTAACCTTATCAAAACCCTCTCCCATAACCTTCTTCCACCGAAGCCCAGAGGCCAAGATTTCGGAAATCCCAGCGTACACGCGTTTGTTTAGGACGCACACATAGACACGGAAAATCGCGAGCGCAAACGCGAGCTCGTACACACGTATATATAGCCACTGCTCTTGGCTCTCGGCACACGTGGGCGCAAATGCCTCGGCGGAGCTGAGCCGCCGGTTATTACTGTTAGGAGAGGCGCAGTAGAGGCGCTCGCCGCAAACTAGACGGGCGGTAATCCCTTAAGAGCAATAATAAGAATCCTTTCCCCGTCAAATTGCCGCGCGCGCGAGGCTCTTGGGTGCGTGCGTGGGTGGGAGAGCTTTGGTATCTTGTGCTTTAGATGCGGGAAGCTCGCTTGGTCGGGATTGCGAAAAAAGTGTGGATTTTAATTAGCGGAGTAAGTAAGTGATTATTAGTGATATAGTCGTATAGGTAAATAAAAAGTGATCGTTGAGTGAGTGTATCCTAATTGTTATTGAGAATTGTGATTCACGGATACATCTCGAAGTTTTTTTATCTTTATATGAATCCTGTATTCGCGAAGGAAACAGAGGCGAGAAAAGGCAGAGACAGTATCAATTTTTCGAAACTTCCACAACTCGTCACAGCAATCGAATGTTCTTAAAATGTTCATCAAAACAAATCACCCTCTCACCCAATAAAATCAAAACAAATCCACCTCTCTCCGCAATTTAATCCACTTCCATCTACACACGAGCCAACAAAGCAATCCCGCGCAACAACGAAATAAGTAGCGCTCGCAGAGAAAGAGGCCCCATCGCAATAAGAGGGTCGCGAAACACTCGCTCGCGCGAGCACAGAGAGTCAATCAAATCGAGGGGTGCAAAGTGCGCATGATGACGAGCCCCCAGCCCCATCCCCGACTCTCTCTCTCTCTCTCTTGGCAGCGCGCATGACGTTGTACGACTCGGTTAAATCGAGAGAGCTCGGGATTCGAAATTTCGAGGCGCGCGAAAGCAGGAGACTCGTCTTGGGCGTAATTTGCACACAAAGTGCCGCGGAGCTGCTGCATCGCGTGCGTGCGCCCAGGGATATTATGCTAACGTCCCATGCATAAAGGTTAGGAGCTTTCCGCGCTCATACACGAGCCGAGATTCTCTCTTCTCTTGGGCGCGCTACGCGAGTCCAATTCGGAGAGAGCCGGAATTCTCGGGGCGTCGCGCGTATTTATATGTACTGTGGGTGTGGGGATTGTTTGTGTTAACGTGGACTTCCGAACTTTCAAATAATTAACCGCGTTAATGGTTTTTGTTTTGGGGATGTGCTTTGGTTTGTTTATTTGGTTGCATAAAGTGGTAGCTTTTTGTGGATATTATATCAGATAAATATTTTTTAGTAAATGATTTTTTAGTATTTAGAAGTACATGTACCTAGAATATATAACTATAAATATTTTTGATAGTACAAAATTTTACTTTATGAAAATACAACGCACCATAATTGCAACATATGATACAATGAAATCTAGAATCAAAAAATCGTTGATAAACCAATTCAAATCGCTCATCAATTATTAAAACTACAAGGAAAACAGCGTACCAAAACACCATCGTTATTCTCCTGATCGCGAGAAAGACAAAACGCTCCACTTAGTTGATTTAAGACAAAGTATCACTACCTATACAATCAAACAAAGTTTTTTCTCAGCATCCGTACATGTGAGAAACTCGCTTTTCAGTCAACGAGAAATAAAGAACGCGGACGGATTTTTCTTCCTGCGAAGCGTGCACATCACCCGATGGAGCAGCGGCAGTCTGCGTTCCATTAAATGCTACTTTATCCGGCGCGGGAGGACAGGTGTTCAGGGCCGAGGTCTACAGGCACAGGCCTCGATGCGGCTGAGTGCCTGCGACAGAGCTGGCCTATACCTCCTCCCTATAAAAATTATACGAGCGCCGCGCCGGAGAGGTGGGATTCCTTCAATAATAAAGGGATCTTCGTTGCGTGGAGGGAGGGTGGGTGGATAGGGGGAGGTATATGCGCGCGGTTTTTAATGAAGGAAACTTTCTTGTGTTTAATTTCGGTTAACGGTGTATGAATTATAAGGGCGGGCCGAACGAGCATTAACTTATTAACTTACAGGGGGTGGTGTGTTATTTTTTTTTTTTTTTTTTTTAATTATGTATGTATCTGAGGATTCTGTTGAAATATAAGACGATTAACAATGGAAATATTATTATGCTCTTTTATTTATTGAAACTGCAAGAGAACTTTAAAAAAAAGTACTGGGGAAACATGTAATCTTATTAAAAGATACAATTTAAAATACTTTAAATTCAATACGAAGCATTCATATAAATACGTAATTAGATATTACGACACAAATTTATCATTAAGTATGCAGCAACGATCAAATAACTTTTTAAAACGCTTCAGAAGCATTATTCTTACTAATAAAAAATACCCAACCACCGACGTCTCCGACCACAAATCTCGAATCACAGCCGAAGAAGAAGATAATAAGAAAGGCCCTAATTCAATTACACCACCTCAAGATGATTCCAAGAGACCAAGCCCCCGTCCTCTTCCTTTCTCTTTCTCTGCTTATATGCATGACTAACAACCTCCCCGCCCTCTCAAGACTCCCAAGACGCGGCCTCTCTTCTTTTTGCGCTAATAAAAAATCCGTCACGTAGCCTCAGCTCGACGGCTAGGAGCGAGGCGAGCCGAGGCGATGGCATGGGGCAAAGAATACTGATTCATTATACAATCTGGGTCGAGTGATTAGCATGCGACGTCCGCCGCAAGGTGGCTGGAGAAGCTCTCCTTCTAAATAATGTAAGGCGCGCGCCGCAGCAGCGGAGAGAGAGACTCCCGCGAGTACAAGACCGCGCCACGGTGAGAAGCCTGCGAACGTGATGCTCCGCGGTCTACCTGCTTCTCTCGCGTTTGCCTTGGTTGACAAAGGTTCGAGAGGGGGTGGGTGAGAGAGACTTGGCTTTTACGTGATGGCGAGTTGGTTTTGGCGGTGGGTAATGTGAAGGATGGTTTTTAAGAGGTTTTTTAATGACTAGTGACTTTTGGGTGGTGGTTTTTGGATAATGTTGTCGATGAAATTAAGAGCAGTAGGAATGGGGTAAATAATTTCTGGTGTGTAAAAGTAAGTTTATCAATAAATTGCAATATTGTAATTAAATTATGACTGTATTTATCCCTTATTTACACGGCAGTATATTTTTCAATAGAATAACAAAATTTACAGGCGACAATTACTAAATTGAGTATCATATACCCACGACAAACGTGAATCGATAAATTGTAAGTAGCCCATTACGTTTTACAAGTAAAAATGTATTGATGTAGTTTACGTCTATATAAATACAATATTGAAAAATAATTCAGCAGGTAAATAAACAATTATAAATCAACCACAAATCGGACTACTAAAAAACAAATTCTCTTAAAAAGGTTTTCTCTCAACACCAAATCGAACTCAACGTATAATCTCCGGCTCAAACTCCGCTGGCTCCCTCCGATTAAAAGCAAGGTTATCAGAAATCCTCGAGCAAGCTCCGCGCCAGTGCTCCTTCGTCCTCGAGCGATCGCGCACTTAGAGTCTCCTCTCTTTCTCTCTTTAGATTCGTATATAAGCATAAAGCTCAGCTGCTCTCGCGCATATCCCTCGGCGTCTTCGTCCTCGGAGAAGAACGAAACTCTCTCTCGGAGATAAAACATTTTTAATATAATTAAGTGGAAATCTCTGCGGTGCCCGACCCCCCCCCCCCTTTCTCTCTCTCTCTCTCTCTTCCGCCGCTTGTACGTCGCTCTCTCTCTCTCTCTCTTTCTCTCTCCTTGAGCTCAGCTCGGCAGGCAGCTATGTAAGAAGGGTTGTACTCGGGGCTCGCCGCTTCGGGGCATGTTAATGCACTCCGAGATCTTAGCACTTACACTCCAACACGCCTAGACGACTACGCCCGCTCTCTCTCTCTCCCTCTCTCTCATTTTCTCTCTCTTGCTCTCTTATTTCTTGCTTCTTTCCGCGAGAGCGGCCCCCCTTTTGTCCCCTGGTTCTCTCCGTGAGGCATTTTCTCTTTCTCTTAAACTACCCCTGCGCAAGCGGGGGCGGGCGGGCGAGGCGCCTCTCCAGAGGGCTTTCACGGACGACGCCTTAAATCCGGATCTCTTTGCCACCATCCGCCCCCCCTCGACCATTCTCTCTTTCTCGGCTGCTTTCTAGGTGCCGCGCTCCCGCGATTTCGCTCGCGGAATGCGTGAAAGACTGTTTCCGGAAAGACAAAGAGCGCGAGAGGTAAAAATAGAGAGAGAAAGAGAGAGAGAAGAGAAAGGCAGGCGCCAATGAAAGGAGGCTGGGGTTAGGGGAGAAAGGGTCGAGACGAGCGCTCGACAAGAATAAAGAGACTGTTTTTCCGAAAAACAGCCGGAGAGAGAGCGAGAGCTCATGAACTCGCGGAAGCCTTTAATTCACTTCTCGCGAGCGCGGCAAGCTGCCCCGGCCCTGTTTATTGCCGCGAGGGTCGCGCGATGAGATTGCGAATAGTTCTCTAAGCTTCTTGTTATTGACAGGAAATTAAATTTTCGATCAGAAGATCGCTGCAGAGAAGAGTACGACGATTAGGTTTAATGGAAGTGTAAATATTTCGGTACACGGAATTTCATGTTTTCTTTTGTCGTGAGTTTGATTTATTTTATTTTTTAATTCTATTAAAAATACTAAATATGATATGCCTATTAAAAGTGTTTAAACAATTACTTTTACAAATAATTGCTAATTTGGGAACTGATGACGAAACGCTATTTCTCTCGAAGGTATGAAATTCTTGATGTTCTTTTTAACAATTATACCCTAAAGCAAACTTCTAACATTTACATTTTAAAAAAATCAAAGCTGACATTAAAGTCGGCCAGCGTAAGCGATCCTCACCTCAACCCTTAAGCTAAACAATATCGCACTCGACTCTCGCAGCTCCTCGAGCGTTCCCCAACAAAAATTATCATTCCTCTCTCCAATCCTTCATTACGTGCTCGTCAAGTTGAATCAGTGGAAATTTTTACTTCCTCCTCGACTGATGCAAATGTCTCTCCTCCCCTCCCCGTCTCTCCTTCAGAGCCTCTTCTCGCAGAACGCCGCTCGGCTTTTTCACCGAGCCGAAGAAAAAGAATGGCTCGAGGCATTCGTAAGTGGCTCGTACACCGCCGAGAGGGTGGGAGCCCAGCCACGAAAAGAAATCTTAATTAACGAGCTCATTGTTTCGTCCCGCGGAAGCCGACGCGAAAATTCGAAGGCCACTCTGCGAAGAAAGCAGGCGCGCAAGAAGAAGCCGACGCGTGCGGCCATGCGTGCCGGGCGGCATCCGGATAGACTGAATAAGAAAAAGGGGGATGAAGCTGTTCGCTCCCCATTCGATGATGGCTTCGACCGTTGGGGTCTTGGCCGCCTGGTCTTTTTTCCTTTTGCGCGAGGGGGATAATAGGCTTAAGCTCGGAACGATACATGCATGCGCGCACGGGTCATTTCGGACTATGTACGGGCTTTTACTACTGATTTTTCTCGCGGTTCGTTTGGTGGACGAAGTGTGTTTATCGGAATACGCGCTGGCTCGGTCGTGCGGGCTTGATTTGCTTGATGCGTGGGCGGAGAGCTAATTATACGAGCATTAAGGGGTCTGGGAGTGAGCTCTTGGAAAAGCAGATGAAAGGAGAGTGAAAACACGTGATTGGATTGCAATGAGATTTTTTCACTCGGATTGGTAAGCTCGTGAGGATTAATGGCGGGATAAAATTGAATTTATTGCTGACATTTTTGTATAAAACACAGAAAGTAACAAATGGCACCGTTGATTGTGACTGTTTGATTAGCTCTTATTGTCGAAAAATGTCACACAATCAATCGTTACGTACATTAACCCGGCCAATTTAAACAGTACTAATAGATGCTAACTAATACCTATCAATAAAACCGCTTCATCAAACCGTAACGATCCCTCACCCCCATTAAACGTCAAAAAAGAAAAACACAAAAAAACAAAGAATAACCTATCAACCAGCTCGCAGCCATATCGAACGAAATCGAAAGCTCCATCCGCACCTCATCTCCTCTCATCTCCATTCACAACCCTCCCCCGCGCATCTGTGACAACCGATGATTAACCTCTTTCTCCCTTTCTCTCTTGCACTTGCCTATCAGTCGGCCAGGGTCAACGAAGCTCGTTGCGTGCATGCAGGTGCGTACACGCGTATATGCGGGCGCACAGAACGCGGCCCTCAACAGGTGGTCACTCGCGCAAAAGCCCGTGGCTAGCCATCCATCAAGGGCTTTGTGTGCTTTCTCTCTCTCTCTCTCTCTCTCTCTCTCTCTCTCTCTCTCTCTCTCTCTCTCTCTCTCTCTCTCTCTTGCTCTCTTCTCGGGGCAGCGGAGATACCGGCACTTGCTCCAGCTCTGTAACGGGGAAAAAGTGGCTGGCTTTTTTTACGACGAGCCCCCGGTCAGGGTGATTTTTCTCGTTTGGGATGCCGAGAGAGGTGGATTAGAGGGGTGGATTAGAGGGGAGCAGCCGGATGCGATGATGGGCTTGATTAGGTGATTCGGGTAGTGTGAATCTTATTTGTTAGGTTTGAGGTTCGCTGTTATATATTGTCTGTTATTAATTGTGAATTTTTTTGTAAAATTGAGAAAGTGTAAACGTACTTGCAAATAAATCTATTGAATGTCACAAACTTATGACACCTGTTCTGTTGTCTACTTTTTAAGGTGGCCCTATCAGTATATATAAAGTTTAATTGTTTACTTAAATTTATGAAATTAACGTATTTTTAAGCAAACAATTAGATTTTGTATCTTCTGCATAAATGCTATTACCAAAATACCCATGGTGACCCCTCTTAAAATTTCATAAGGAACAAAATGAGCCTAGCCTCATTAAAATCGGATAAAAAACAAAGAAGATTGGAGTGTTTTATGATGTTTTTCTTTTGATAATAATATCAGCGAATCCGGGGTTTGAAATAACTTAAACAAAATTTTAATCGCCTCCCGAAAATGATTTCTTTTGA